>MCJB01032655.1:122544-144705 GCA_002018475.1 Nicotiana obtusifolia | reverse complement strand
CCCTCGTCTCTGTTCTTCACATATGCGAAAAAACATTTTCTCAAACAAAGAAAGGCCCACCCTCAGTCGTGCACAAGCTATTCACCTCTCGCTGGACCTAATCCCAGAAAAATAGCTACCTACTTCCTAATTTATCGGGTAAAAGACACTGTATAGCCGCTCTCAAAATAATAGTCAAAAAAATATATTTTCTTTATATATTATCTGTATGCTATATACAAATTTTATATACTTTTTCGACTACCAAATATAAATAGTTTATGGCGCGGACTAAAAGTAAAAAAAGTCCAATTTATTTCAGCTTACCATGTCTCTATAGTCATATTCACAAATTTATGACTGTCTGAGCTTCTCTCGCTTTCTTCCTTTCGTAGTTCCTCTCTCCCAAAGAGAATGATCTCGTTAAGAGCACGAACCTCAAGCCCTCTTATGCTCAATCTCAACTCAACAATAATTTACACTCAGCATCTATACAAAAGTACTATAAATTACAAATTTTATAACAAATTACTTCAAAATATTGCAAAATATGTAGTCTAAGAGAAAAGTTGCTTGAATCCATATATAAGATAGTAACGTCATAATAACGGGACAAACGAAATATTTGATATCCAATAAATTACTTCCCGTAAAAGTTTTAACAAGGAAATAAATAATGCAACGTTCGGAAGGAAACACATTATATTTGTTTGGTGGTATTTACAAAACCTTATGGTATGCGATGAGAGTACTAGGGTTTATGATGTAATGGTTCATACATTTCTAAGCTTAATCAGGACAACTAACTAATTTTTATTAATCCGTTAATTGACCAGTGTCTCACAGCTGTTATAATAATTTCTATTATTCCGTTTGTTGATCAGACCAATTACGGATAAACTCATATATATGACATAAAATTAAGAAAATAAAAGTTAAGAGGAAAAATTAATAAAATAGGAAACTTTATTTGTAGAAAAAGAATAAAAGTAGTGATATAAGCAACATCTGAATAATTCTAGCTAAATGAAGAAAACACAATCTACCTAGCTACTAATTAATCAAAAGGCTAGTGCTTGATAAAATATCTAGCCACTAAAACAAAAGAATAAACACTAGTAAGCTACGACTGCTGACAATCTAATAATTATGCTAATGAAGAGAAAGCTGCCATAACAAGAAGCACAGAGAATGAAGCTGATTTTAGATTAATGGTGGATCCACTGGACTCTGCATTAGGAGCTTCAACTGGAGCTGGCGATTTTGAAGTTGGAGCTGCAGCTGGCTGTGGAGTTGGAGGATTAACAACTGGTGCTGGAGAATTAACAACTGGTGCTGGAGGATTAACAACTGGTGCTGGAGAATTAACAACTGGTGCTGGAGGATTAACAACTGGTGCTGGAGGTTTAACTGGCAATGGAGGATTAATTGGTGCTGGATTAATCTTATATGTTAAATAAGATTGATCCATAATCGAGTTTAGAGACAAAAAAAAATATGACTCTAAATTCTTTGATAGTACTTCTATGAATAGTTAATGCTAGCCCCCACAATTAATAGATTACTATATTAATTAATGATACAATAAGGAATGTTGTCAAGATCAATCTAGTGAGTGTGACCCACCCCACCCAGTAAAAAATACAGAAGAAACAAAATTTTAAACGAGGATAAATAAGTAAGGGATCAAAAACATACCAGGAGAAGCACTAGGAGTGGTGGTACCTGCATGCAAAGAGGAAAAATGGACCATTGGAAAAGAGTCAAATACATAAATCTTCACTCTCATATGTAAAATTCACGAGAAAAAAAAACTCTCACAATGTTACTACTTTATTTTCCTTAATTTCCTCAAAATTTATCTAGTTTTTGATATTAGTTATATATTTAAAATTACATGCAAATTTTTAAAAAAATAAAAAAAATGGGCACCTAGGTCAAATAAGATGAAGTAAACTATCGAAGGGACTCACTGTTACAATTGGTGAGTGGAGGAGCGGAAACGCCACAGTCAGAAGGCAAAACGGCAGCTTGAGTAATGTTAACAGTGATACCAAAACTAGCACTCGTAGCCAAAGCAACACAAATACAATCAGGATCCGTCTTTAAAACCTGGTTTTGTTGTAGAGGCAAATTAACATGTTAAAAAAACTAGTACCATTCTATCACACTGTACAAAACTATTCATATGTAATATAAAACCTGTTTAAACCCTGAACAGCAAGAAGCATCTGGCTTAGTATCATTGCTATCAGCCTCCAAAAATTTCAAACAAGGCATCATGTCCATCATAATGGTTGAGCAATCCGCCGTTGGTGCCGGAGATGGAGCTTTAATTGGCGACTGTATTGGTGGTGCACTGCCATGGCCAGCGTTTGCGGCCACCACCGCCCATGTGGCCAAAGTGCACGTCACAACCGAAAAGATATTCATAAATAATCTTCTTTTTCTTGAATGAAGGGAGTGTAAATGTGATGGAAATGGTTAGAATGAAGGATCTAGAGTTGTCCAAGTTTACTTTATATGCCTAATTAAGAGGGATTGGCTTAAATTAGATTTGTTTGAATAAGTTGATAAGAATCCTAAACGATCGCAAACCGATAAACACGATCTTTGACTAGGTAAGATTTTACCCAATCCTTTAAGGAATTAACCATTTCTCTAAGAAAAAGTTTATTGTTAAAAGATAAAAGAGTTCTATCTTACATGCTCTACATAGCGATGTATTACGGCTTAATGAGCTTAAAATAACAATAGAGTTATAGTTAAACAAATCAAAAGACTTTGCTGACCAAAAGAATCGAACCTTCTTGTATAAGCTATCTTAAATGTTCACATTTTCTAATTCATACTGTTAGCTGATACTTCCCAAACAATAATATGATTGATTACTCCGAATTTGATTTGTATTATTTCCTATTTTTCTTTATAATATCCATTTCTTTAAAGATATATTTTTCACGTGCTTTAAAAGATAAAAGTTATTAAAGCACTAAACTATTTCATGTTAGCAATAATAATCTGTATACGTTTTAAATAACTTTTAAACAATCTGTCACACACTTAGTAAAAACAGTGTAGAAACAGTAAACTGCAGAAACTGGAGAATGAACAGAAACAGTGTAGAATTATTTTCAGAATATAATCGAGCCCACTTAGTTCAAAGTGTGTCCTTAAGGAAATTATTCCCCTCACAGTACTCGAGGTTGATGGAATATCCCCTCCCAGGATAGAATGATTATCTTACCAGAATAGTAGTACTCCAAATTCCGGTAGCGGTGAACCACTCATAGCAGTATATCACATAGAATAAAGAAGAGAGTTTTGAGAAAGTTAGATTGCAAATCAATTCGTGTTAAATTCTGGAAAATATCTAGAATTTATAGTCGTTGGAGGTACTGATTCTGAATGTTTGCAACCATTCAGATCAGTCACCAGGTTGGAGGTACTGATTCTGGATGTTTGTAACCATTCAGATCAGTCACCAGGTTTGGAGGGAAATTCGAAAAAATTCGGGAAGAGAGAAAACAGACCGGGTCGGTCACAAGTCGCGGATCGCGCGCGGGTCAGGGTCGATCCGCATTGGATGGTTTCCTATTTATTAAAAATAATTAAATAAATAAATAAATAAATAAGGAAAAGTTTGTCCAAAAAGATAATCAATCAATCGATACTGATTCTGAATGTTTGCAACCATTCAGTTCAGTCACCAGGGTTGGATGGAAATTCGAAAAAATTCGGTAAGAGAGAAAACGGACCGGGTCGGTCACAAGTCGCGGGTCGCGTGGGTCAGGGTCGATCCACGTTGGATGGTGTCCAAAAAGATAATCAATCAATCGATCTTTGACAAATCCAAATCCAAATCCAAAGCCGAGCCGAGCGAGCGACGATGACGACGGCGCGAGGGGTCCTTGCCCCTTCAACCCTTTTAGCAACTAGAGAAGGTGTAATATAATATATACACCTCTCTTTTTCTTTCTTTTTCCTATGTGGGACAAATGCTTTAACCAAAGCAAAAGGGACCTTTTACATTCCCTTCACTTTTCATCCCATCATTTTCCATTCACCAATACCAAAACCCAACAATCCCCCCACATGAATGGGGAATGGCCATAATATAAAAAGAATGCGCGGACGAGTGTGATATACAAGCGAAGATTAACTTCATCTAGATAAATAGGTTTCCCTTTGAACTTTCCGTAGTGAACTTATATCGGATATACTCGATCAATCGGTAGAATTGATATCTTTGGACCGTCGAACTTTGTTGTATACCTAGACACATAAGTCACACAATCAACCCTCAACCGTTTATGGTTCTCACGGTTGTGTTCGTTTCAGCCATGAACACCGCCTGGTTTCATGAGTGCATAGAGAATGGGCCTTCACTTGTCATTCTCCTTTAAAACGGCTTACACTTAACAGTCACATAGATGATTTCTAAACATGTGGTCCTATAGCCACATTATCTGGTCATACACTGCCAGATTTAGATAATCATTAAAAAACCTTAATGCTTTATTAACTCATTAACAAGCCATAAAGTTTTATCCTTATTTTTGAACACTGTCTTCATCCGGGAAGGGGTTGAGTTATTTGACAATGTTGAACCGTCAGTCACAACTTTGTTTGATCTCTTTGAAACTAGCTCTTGGGATCTCCAGTCTGCTAGGTAGAGTTACCGTCATGATGACTTGTCCTCGGCCTTAACCCCATTCCCGTTGATGATCTACTAACTCCCTCTCTAGATAAGCCTTTTGTAAGCAGATTCGCTACGTTATCGCTTGACTTTACATAGTCAATCGTGATAATGCCACTAGAGAGGAGTTGTCTAACGGTATTGTGTCTACGTCGTATGTGACGAGATTTTCCGTTATACATTACGCTCCCTGCCCTACCTATTGCTGCTTAACTGTCACAAAGTATACATATAGGAGCCAAAGGTTTGGGCCAGAATGGAATATCTTCTAGGAAATTCCGGAGCCATTCAGCTTCTTCACACCTTGTCTAAAGCTATGAATTCAGATTCCATAGTGGAAGGGGCGATGCAAGTCTGTTTGGATGATTTCAAAGACACTGCTCCACTCTCTATTGTGAAAACATATCCACTCGTGGATTTAACTTCAGACGATCTAGTGATCCAATTTGCATCACTATATCCCTCAAAATTTATTATAATGCAAAGCATAGTCTTGAGTATGTTTCAAATAACCCAAAACTCGTTTCATTGCCATCCAATGTGTGTGATTGGAATTACTTGTAAACCGACTCAATTTGCTAATAGCACATGCTATATCTGGTCGTGTACAATTCATGATATACATCAAATTTCCCAACACTCTCACATAGTCCCCTTGTGATTTACTTTCACCGTCATTCTTTTGAAGTGCGTAACTCACATCAATTGGAGTTCTGGCAATCTTGAAATCCAAGTACTTGAACTTGTCAAGTATTTTCTCTATGAAGTGAGACTATGATAATGATAAACCTTGTGGAGTTCTATGAATTCTGATTAATAAGATTACTTCAGCAACTCCTAAGTCTTTCATGTCAAATTTGCTAGCTAGCATGCGCTTTGTAGCACTTATATTTGCCATATCTTTGCTCATTATCAGCATGTCATCAACATACAAACAAATAATGACTTCGTGGCCTGGAGTATTTTAATGTAAATACATTTATCACACTCATCGATTTAAAGCCATCTGCCAACACGGTTTGATCAAATTTAGCATGCCATTGTTTAGGTGCTTGTTTAAGTCCATACAGAGACTTTACAAGTTTGCACACAATCTTTTCTTTACCAGGAACTACAAAACCCTCGGGTTGTTCCATGTAAATTTCTTCCTCCAAATCACCATTTAAGAAAGCTGTTTTAACATCCATTTGGTGAATTTCAAGACCATACACGGCTGCCAGAGCCATTAATTCCCGAATGGACGTTATTCTTGTTACAGGCGAGTATGTGTCAAAATAATCAAGAGCTTCCATTTATCTATAACCTTTGACCACAAGCCTTGCCTTATATTTATCAATAGTGCCATCAGCTTTCATTTTTCTTTTAAAAATCCATTTAGAACCTAAAGGCTTGTTTCCATGATGAAGATCAACCACTTCCCATGTGTGGTTATCTAAGATTGATTGAATCTCACTATTGACTGCTTCTTTCCAAAATGATGAATCAGGAGATGACATAGCCGCCTTGAACCAAAAATCTACATGCTTTACTGTTTGTTGCATATCCAATGAAAACACAGTCCACGATTTTTTATCCTATTTTCACCCTTTTGGGTAAAGGTACTTATACCTTTGCTAGACACCCCCACACTTTAAAATATTTCAAGTTGGGTTTTCTTCCTTTCCATTTTTTATAAGGAATAGAGTGTGTTTTGCTGTGGAGTACTCTATTGAGTATTCGGTTAGCTGTAAGGATAGCTTCCTCCCACAAATTCTGCGAAAATTGAAACTGATTAGTAAAGCATTCATCATTCTTTCAATGTCCGATTTTTTCTTTCCGCAACTCCATTGGATTGTGGTGTGTAGGGGGCAGTATTTTGATGGATGATTCCATATTCTAAACATATTTCTGTAAAAGAAGATTCATATTCTCCACCCCTATCACTTCTAATCATTTTTTATTCAATTGATTTTCGACTTCATTTTTATATTGCTTAAATGCTTCTATTGATTCATCCTCACTATTTAGCAAATAAACATAACAATATCGAGTGCAATCGTCAATAAAAGTTATGAAATACTTTTTCCCACCACGAGATGGTATTGACATCATATCATGAATGTCAATGTGGATTAAGTCTAAAAGATTTGAATTCTTTTGAACAGACTTATACGAATGCTTAACAAACTTTGATTCAACACATATTTGGCATTTAAATATATTACACTCAAATTTAGGCAATATTTCAAGATTAATCATTTTTCGCAAGGTTTTGTAATTAACATGTCCTAAACCAACATGCCATAAATTATTTGACTCCAATAAGTAAAGAGAAGCAGATTTTCTATTAATACTGTTAACAACCATTACATTAAATTTGAAAAGGCCCTCGGTGAGGTAGCCCTTTCCTACAAACATGTCATTCTTATTAAGTAAAACTTTATCACTAACCAGCATGCACTTAAACCCATTTTCACGAGTAGTGCGGCTGAAACTAGATTCTTCCTAATTGTTGGAACGTGCATGATGTTGTTGAGAGTCAGCACTTCTCCGGATGTCATCTTCAACAGAATCTTGCCACATCCTTCAACTTTGGCTGTTGCAGTATTTCCCATGTATATCTCCTCTTCGGGTCCAGCGGGAGTGTAGGTTGCAAATGCTTCCTTAACGGCACACACATGTCGAGTGGCGCCAGAATCAAGCTACCACTCCTTTGGGTTACCAACCATATTCACTCAGACAGCATTGCACACAGGTCATCAACATCTACAACCATGTTTGCTTGACCCTTAGTTTTCTCTTTGTCCTTCTTGGGGGTACGACAGTCGGGAGCTTTATGGCTTGCTTTAGTACAATTATAACAGTTGCCCTTGTATTTTTTCTTGTTAGGATACTTATCCTTTCCAGAAGGCCTCTTTCTTTTCTTGTTCTTTTTTCAGAGCAGCATCTTCAACGACATTTTCCCGTTTAATCGGTGAACTCTTACTGTACTTCTTCTCAGTAGTTTTGTTATCTTCCTCGATCTTGAGACGAATCACAAGATCCTCCAACTTTATTTCCTTTCTCTTGTGCTTAAGATAATTCTTGAAGTCTTTCCATGAGGGTGGAAACTTCTCAATAATTGTAGGCACTTGGAATGCTTCATTCACTACCATGCCTTCAGCAATAAGGTCATGGAAGATAAGTTGAAGCTCTTGAACTTGGGTTCCAATGGTTTTTCCATCCACCATTTTGTAGTCTAGGAATTTGGCAACCACAAACTTCTTCAAGCAAGCATCTTCGATTTTGTACTTCTTTTCAAGTGCACTCCATAATTCTTTGGAGGTCTCTACTGCACTGTAGACGTTGTACAAGTCATCTTCCAAGGCACTCAAAGTGTAGCCTTTGCACCAAAAATCAGCCTGTTTCCATGCCTCAACTATCATAAATTTTTCATTGGCCGGCATATCAATAGCAGGCACAGGAGGGTCTTCATCGGTGAACTTCTGCATACCAAGGGTGATAAGCCAAAAGAATATTCTTTGCTGCCATCATTTAAAGTTGACACCGGTGAATTTCGCAGATTTCTCAGCCGGTGGAACAGCTGTACGGGCTGTAGGAGTAACCGTTGGTGTAACATTCGCAGAAGGAGTAGCACTTCCACATGCCATTTCTTTTCACTGTCAAAATTGACAAACTGACTTAATAATCAGAATAGCAAAAAAAAATCCAACAGCAACGATGAAGTTTTTATGTTCTTCAAATTGTTGTACAAGTATGAACTCTAGTATTCCAACGAAGTTTTTATGTCTTCAAGTCAGAATACGAAATTTCATATGGAGTAGAAAACCACACAGATTTTAGTCTCCAAAATAGAATATAGATTAACATATACACAGATAATTTCCTTAAGATTGTTAGCAATAATAATATGTATACGTTTTAAATAACTTTTAAACAATCTGTCAAACACTTAGTAAAAACAGTGTAGAAACAGTAAACTGCAGAAACTGGAGAATGAACAGAAACAGTGTAGAATTATTTTCAGAATATAATCGAGCCCACTTAGTTCAAAGTGTGTCCTTAAGGAAATTATTCCCCTCACAGTACTCGAGGTTGATGGAATATCCCCTCCTAGGATAGAACGATTATCTTACCAGAATAGTAGTACTTCAAATTTCGGTAGCGGTGAACCACTCAACAGCGGTATATCACACAGAATAAAGAAGAGAGTTTTGAGAAAGTTAGATTGCAGATCAATTCGTGTTGAATTCTGAAAAATATCTATAATTTATAGCCGTTGGAGGTACTGATTCTGAATGTTTGCAACCATTCAGATCAGTCACCAGGTAGGTCACAAGTCGCGGGTCGCGCGCGGATCAGGGTCGTTCCAAATCCGAAGCCGAAGCCGAAGCCAAGCCGAGCCGAGCGAGTGAGCGACGACGACGCGAGGGGTCCTTGCCCCTTCAATCCTTTTAGCAACTAGAGTGTAATGTAATATATACACCTCTCTTTTTCTTTTTCTTTTTCTTTTTCCTATGTGAGACAAATGCTTTAACCAAAGCAAAAGAAACCTTTTATATTCCCTTCACTTTTCATCTCATCATTCCCATTCACCAAATATCAAAACCCAACATTTCCCTCACCTTTTTATTTTGTAAGTAGGAGTCCGTATAAACTACAGTTTTACGTGTCAAGGAAACCAATAATTTAGGTTTCACGTTCTACTATACCGATTAGTTTACGAATTCTTGCTACATATTTGCATCATAATAATGCTGATTTTATTTACTTGAGTTTTAAGACACTATTATCACTATCCTATATACTTATAATATTTCAAGTTATGAAATATTATATTGTTATCAAACAAAGTCAACAAGATGTTTTATATTTGTAATTCCTCATATATTATAGAGTTACATTTAGACCGTTTCTTATTCGACATCTGATCATTCTCCTTTTAATCTCACTCATACATTTGGAGATATCATGTGCTTTCTAATTAAAATGTTTAGCAGCCTAAATGATGCGGAGATTGAAATGAACTAGTGAAATGTGAAATCTTGTATAAACAATCCAAGTACTCCTTACCTTGTGGTCCAGCGATACAGTCTCATAATACCATAAACAATTCATTTGTCAAGATTATAGCAAAACTGGTCGAAAACATGAGTTCATTACTTAAATGGTCAGTTAACTATCCAAAATTATCTAGTAAAGTTTTTTTCTTTCGTTTGTAACAAAAAAGTCACTTAATTATACGTATAGCACTCAGAAAGTCACTCAATCAGATTTCTCAAACTTTTAATTGTCAAATACCTATTTTATTCTCTATTGTCATTTTTAATCTTTTTTTTTACATTTAAAATATTATAATTTTTTCTCTTTTCAATCTACATTATGGACTTACCTGTAGAAAAAGTATATTTTATTTATAAAATAAAAAAATAAAAACATATAAGTTTTCTAGCTTATATAATGTTGGAATAATAATATAATTGGGCATAATTTTTAATAATATATAATGTATATTAAAAATACCTTTAATTTAAACAATTACTTTTTATATTACGTGCATGAAATATAAATTTTACAACTTTTATTTTCTTTCATTGTCAATTGTTAAATTTTTGAATTTTTACTATTATTATTAAAATTATTATTACGAACAAATTGTTCTAATTATTTTTTTTACTAAGATTAATATTTTATTATTCCAATAATATATATGCTTAAATGCTATTTTTATTTATAATCATAAATAAAATTAAACTTTTCTATATAGGTAAGTCCATAATATAAATTAAAAAAATTATAATATTAAAAAGCAAATAAAAAATAAAAAAAGACAAAAGTTTTATAATTTAGAGGGTATATAGGTATTTGGCAATCAAAAGTTTAAAAAAACTAGTTGAGTGTCCTTCTGAGTGCTATAAGCATAGTTAGGTGACTTTGCTGTTACAAATGAAAGAAAGATGACTTTAACATGTAATTTTGGTTAGCTAAGTAACCATTTGAGTAATGGACTCTCAAAAACATTAAAGCAAAATTTTCATTGATTACTATAATTGGCTGAGGAAAAAAAAAAAGAACCTTCTACTTTTTATAATTAAATCCAGATTATCTTATATTTTTAAATATTTTTACTTAAGAATTTCTCTCGCTTATTGTTAGTTAACATAGATAAATAACAATATAAAATTTAATGGATAATTCTAAAAACTAGAAAGTTCCACGTACTATTTACTTTAGTAAATTCGAACCTTTGATATGGGTATTAGTGTCCAAGAAAATTAAAAGCACTTAATTCTTTGGAGAAGCTACTCTTTTTAGCTTATACTTAAAAGCTAAAAAATATCTTTATGTGCTTCGAAAGTTAAAGAAAATTAGACGAACGAAACTGTCTCATTTTTTCTGTAAGTAGAAGCACACATTACAAGTTTGCATGTCGAGGAACCAACAAATTAAATTTTATGTTTTATATCAGAACTTTTTTCAATACAAAAGTTTGGTTTATTTCTTTTTATCCTTTTTCTTTTAAGACAAAACTTTTGACAAGAAAATGATCTAGTTATTTAGTTCAACCGCTCTTGGGCGTTTTGTTAAATGTTGGGTACTTGGGCTGGGCCACCCGAACCAATGAACTGGGCCAGTTCGTTCATTCGATGTATTGACACTTGAAATAGAGTGGTGAAGTATTCCAAAGATACACAAATTGACCAGATAAAAATGGCGTGGGCTATTTTTTAGTGCAGGAATAAAATTCGAACAAAATTACCCTTAGTTAAAATAAGAAAAAAATATATTGGAGTTTCGCGTTTTTACAAATAACTCCAACATATTAAAAGAAAAAAAGTTTTAAAATATAAATGAGTGCATCAGTTGAGAAATTGGTAATAATAAGCAGTGAATGATGAATCAATCATTGTCGACTAATCATAGAAATTACGCTCATGTCACTGTCTTTCTTTGAATTCGAAGTGCTAAATTCACCGACTACATACATCTTCAAATGTTGACCCTTTAAAACTCAGTAGCATTAGCAGTAAAAGAAAAGGAATTCATGCGAATGGTACTGTAGTTAAAATATGGTATACTCTTAGAATAATATATTGGAGTTTGGCTTGTACAAAATTCAAACTCCAATATAATATGTCAGAATTTCAAATATAATAAAATTACGAACTCCAGTATAATATGCCGGAGTTTTATATGTAAAAATTTGGAACTCCATAGTATTATAATGGAGTTCACTTTTACATGTAAGAATTCACAGTTACCTCTCCGCATCTGCTTCAAATTCTAGTCTTTTCGTAGTTTAGAATCTTTCTACACAGAAAGGTCTCAAATAAAGGTCTCAAAAACTCTGAAATCATGTTTTTAGAAGTGCTTCGTTCTTCTTACGTAAAAACTCCTACTCTGCTTCTGGTGGCTTTCATATCTGTTAATTTGAGCTTCAATTTAGGGGTATTTTTATATAAATATATTATATTTACATAAAAAAATAGCTAAATATTAATTAATTTTGAAACTCCAGCTGATTTTCAAATACCTATTGGCTACTTGTGAAATTGAGCATGTGGTTGTCATCATTGGGATAAAATGAATATTTTGGGTGTATCTGCCTCAGCTTCCATAAGACAAAATGGCTCAATTAGGTAAAGTCTAAATTTAATGGTTTGTAGCCTTTTTCCGTGTATGCTCAGTTATATAAATATTAGAGTTATTTTTATTGGACGGTTGTGTAGTGTAAATTTCCTTTTCTTTTTTCTATAGTTAGAGAAGAATAAGAGAGGCTCAATTAAGTAACAGTGGAGGGGCTATTGAAAATTGATCTTTTGACGCGAACCAAAATTAAAGGACATTTACTTTTATATATTAGCTTATCGATATTGTCAAGTGTGACATTTGTGACTGGAAATTAGTTTGTGACAATGCGCCAGTTGATTAAAATTAAAATTAAATCCCAGTTTCAATTATAAATTAAGAAATACTAACCCTACCAAGCGTGACAAGTACATTGATAAAAACGATTATTATACCATCAATCATGTTGTAAGCCTGACCTCAAGAAAGTAAATTAAGCAATTCACTAACTCCAAGTCCATCTTTTATTAAAAAAGGAAAAGAACGAAAAATTGTTCTTATTTGTGCACTTATATCAGTGTTAAGCAATAGTGTTATGAGTTGGTCTTTCATATCATTGAAAAGAAGAATCAACTCTAATTATGCTTCTTTTGAAACTTAAATGGTTGGTATTTCTTTTTGTTTTAAATGTTGCATATTTTCTCTGGAGCCACTGAACTGTTCAACTGCTCATAATGTTTTAGTCACTCTTCCCATTTAAATTAAAAAAAGTAAGTAAATGAAAATATTTAGTCTATTACATATTTTGGGAAAGTTTCTAAATAGGGTAATGATCATTTGTGAAATTTACCCTTCACTATCACGAGCCTGCCCTCTTTTGCAGAGTAATATATATAAAAGCATTTCTTTGCATGGCGAAAATCTTTTATGTAAGAAAAAACAAAAAGATTGTCAATCGCTAAAATGCAAGTGTGGCGTGTCACTTTCTTTCGAGAAATGCCCTAAATAGAGGAGTCAAGTATGAAAATAACATACATTAAATTAGTTGAACGTTGTGGTGGAGCATCAACGTGTGCAAAACATGGTTGCATCATTAATTTGAAAAATGCATAGTGTTCACTATATAAAATATATATAAAATAGACTATTACTATATAAAAATATATTAAATAGACTGTCATTATACAATTAATTTATAATATACTATCACTATATAAAATATATACAAAATAGACTGTCACTATACAAAATATAGGCAAAATAGACTGTTATTATACAAAAAATATACTAAATAGATTGTCATTATACAAAATAGACTATTACTGTACAAAAAATATTCTAAATAGACTGTCACTATATAAAATATACAAAACAGACATTTTGAACTATTTTTATGTAATATATTTGGGCCGAAAAAATATTTTGGGTCAATGAAAAAAACATTGGCTATTAAAATTTTGAGTAACTATAGAGGGTAGTTTTCTCGTAAAATTAATGCACGGCCCACTGTTTTGGCTGCACCCCTGTAGGCCCTATAGTCATCAGCAGTGTATTAGGAGTGTGTGGGCCACATATGGGCCCATCAATTAGTGTTCTATATTATTTGTTGTATGGCAATTGTCGGAAAACCCTTTGAATTATTTTTCAACTTTCAACGACTCCATAATTTATTGTTTATTTTTAAAATGAAGATTGGGAAACTTATCGAACATCGAAGAATTGCACTTCCAATGATTACTTTAGGAGATTTAACGTTATATACGAAATTTTTTCAAACAAAACATTCAGTCGGTTGTTTCGTCCCGTGATAAACTATATAAGAAATCTTAATTCATAATTATCAAAACTCGGTTTAACTCATTAATGACAAAGGGAGAACACTTGAAAAAAAGGTCATGCTGATAGAGTGTTGCTTGTACTATATTTTATATATATGCAATTTTTTCGGCCTAAGGTTTAATTTTGTTGATAAGAGTAACTCAACCATGTAGTTAAGGTTATGCCCAAAAACCAGAGACCACACAAACATTTTTAAGAACTTATATATTTATGCTAAACAACCCTTATATCCATATCCTTGTTAAAATATGCTGAGAAGTAACACAAATGTCAATTGTAATAAGAAAAGGCAACACCTTTTTGAGAGACGATACATGGAGTATTATTTATATTTTTTTTAACCAAAGTTTCAAAAGGGACACCCAAGGGCGGTTCAACAGAATAGAGGACCTAAAGCGAAACTATAATTAGAGGCCTATTTTTTTAAAGAGTTCAAATATATATATATATATAGCTTTTTTAGATGCAAAGTTATTATTAATATTTTTATAATCAATTTCTTTATTAATTATTTTTCAACTGATAATATGCTAACCATTAAATCAATCTTGAAACATTGTTGATCTTAGGTAAATTTTTCTCTATTTTTATTTTAATTTTTTTTTCCCGCCGAGGAACTATTAGGCATTTGAAAGAATCACGTCTTTTTATATAATTAAATATATCAATTAGAGTATTATCTTCTACTTGTACTATTTATCTTAACACTTTCAATTCAAAATATTAGAGTGGCTATTATGCTTTAAGGATATCAAATGTTAACACAATTTTTTCTTCTTCAAATTCTTATTCTTATCATTTAGCGATCTTAAGCTTTTAAGATAATATTATAAGTTTTAGTGGTCAGAATGTAAACAATGAAAAATGAAGATTACTAACAGGACTTTTCCATCCCTCAGCAATATCAAATTCACAATGACAAAAATTGCTTTTCCTTATTTTATATAAAAAAAAAGTTATTTTAAAGTTTTTAGAAAAAATTTAATAATCTATTTTCGGTAAAAATTGGGGGCCTAAGGCGGAGCTTGGCCTTTCAGCCGGCCCTGGGCACACCTAACTCCACAAAACCTTGGTCCCCCAATATGTGGATTGCTCCAAACCCTAATATGAGACGCACCTATCGGATGTGTGTATACATAATTTTTTCTGTCAACTTAGCTACCTATAAAAGACGGGATAATCATGCATGATACTTTTCGATCATATCTTTAAGAGGCAATTGAACCAGCGATTCATGAATGTTGTCCGATTGGACGAGCCAATAACTCAAAGTCGTTTTTGTGAGCAAGACGCTTCTAGAAAATTGCCTAAAAAAATTGTCCAGAAATACCGACCGAAATCGATCGGAAAATTAAAAAAATCGACCGATTTTAATTCGTCGAAATTAGGCAGGTCGGTAATAAATAGCAAACGAAATTGGTCGGTATTTTAATTATGCAATTAGAAAATGCACCGTCTGGGAATCGAACCGGGGTCTATACTGTGGCATGATACTATTCTACTACTAGACCATTAATACATTTTGGTTTAAGGCTATCTTTTATTTTATTTGTACTCTTTAATTACATTTTCGCGCGAAAATAACCGACCGATTTTTGGTCGGTTTTATTAAAAATATAAAATTACCGATCGAAATCGGTCAGTTTTTTTAAATGACCGACTGAAATAACCGACCGATTTCGATCGATTTATTGAATATTAATTTTAATTTACTTTATATGAAAACGACCATAGTTGGTTGGTTACTAAAAATATAAATTTTGCGGGACGACAAAAAAATTTTCTGCATTTTTGCACAAATAAAACAATCGAAGTTAGTCGTTTTTGTAAAAGAAAAAATTAAAAAATAATATTTTAAAATACCGACCGATTTCGGTCAGTTTGTCGCGGTCAGTTTTGGCCGAATTTCTAGTAGTGAGAATCGCAGCACCATGATACAGATGTCAAGTTCTTATGACAGAGCACGAGTAGATTTATATTAGAAATATTTTCTTTCATCTATATTAAGGGAACAATTAGTTGGTTCCCATCGGTCAAGATAGAAAAGACTTTATAATATACAATGTCATATATCGTTTGGAAAAAAGATAAAAAATAAAAGCTCAAAATCTCGAACCTACGCTCTTAATTAGTCGAGAATATAGTATATCTTAAGAGTCTAAGGTCGCTAGTCAATTCAAAGAGTGTATTTTTCTACAAAAATGATAACTGGTTAAATGGCACCTAATTCATGATTTAATATATGAGAAGGTCTTGAAATGATGCCCGTTTGGTAAGACTAAGCTTGACAATCTAAACATAAGAAATTGAAATAACATAAAAAAGGAGTATTCCCCACTTAATTATTATCAGTCTTGAGGAAAGCGAAAGACAAAATATAATAAATGAACTCCTCTATATATTATAAGTAGTAATATTTTATCTTTTAAAGAGAGAATTTATAAGTACACTTGTGATGCGAGGAAAAGTAGAAAGGAACCCTTAAGTATTAGAAAGGTCACCAGAAATAGCCAAGAGAAAATGAGTGGGGGCATATCCAAACAAGTAGGAAGCTGAGAACTACTTACAAATAATAATGAAAGGAAGGACAAGTGGTTGACATTGACCACAAAATTAGTAATGTGACATTGTTAGAGGTTGCTGCGTAGGTGTAAAGTTGGAAAAGTGAGTAATGTTATTATTATGATTTTTTATCTTTATTCAAAACTTGTGAGACCCTCCCAAATGACCTATATTGATGCACTTATTATTGTTGGGTTAAAAATATTTTTGGCCTAACTCAATCATAAAAATTAATTTTATGTAAAAAGATATATAATACCTCATTCTTTTAATCAAAGTGAAAATTTTAACATACTTCATCCTCCTCCTCCTCCTTGGTACTTATAAAAATAAATATTTAAAGTGTGGACAATACAATATGCACCCCAGCTCAACATTGGGTAAAACTAAGATTATCTGGACGTCCCGGAGGCAACAACTCATTGCCATAATCAATCTGTGAACATTTAGAGTAAAATATGGGAGCTCAGCATTGAGTAATCATGAAAGTTCAAATTCTAACTCTAACTCGTGAAGTAAAAATTATCTAAAATTAAATAAAAAGATAAACGATTCATTCTTTCGATCGACCAACCAACGTGAAACACTTAAAAAAAACAAAAAAAAGATTCCCTTTGAGAAGGAACAACTTCGAATAATTGAGTGGAAAGCTACAAATTTTGTTCTTCAATGTCAGCAGAACAATAACTCCCTCCCCGTAAGATTCCAAAGTTTGGTTTTGTGGCCATGGATGATTTGGGTTTTTACACAAGTTCCGCATGTTGTTTTCCTTTCTCTTGTTCTTTTTTTGTTTTAGTTTTTTTGGGAATTGTCTAGAAGTGAACGTGATTAGACGAATTTTTGGCACCGAAAGTTAAGTGTGACAATTCAACTTTCACATAGCCTCCTGGGTCATCGCGCGTTATTAATGACCTGCCTAGAAGAAGAAAAATTACAGAGTAAAAAGAGAAGTTTTATAAAGTTTTTATTTACATTTCCAAAAAGTGAAGTAAATTTAAGTAATTTTTCTTGGAAATAATACATTGTAAAAGAATTTGCTTAGTAAACCTAGAACGCTAAGGTAGAAAAACTAACAATACCTTTTTAGTGTACAAATATCTAAGTTATATCATTCATTACACTTTTAATGTTGTTTACCCGTAAAACAATACAGTTAAATTTATACGTGATTTTTAAACAAGTGAATTAATTCAATTCTGAAATAACAAGATAACTGAAGAAATGTATAATACTTAGCCTTGATAGGAAGACGAAATGACAGAAATAAAGACTGGTAGTGAAGCCTCCGGGCGCAATAGTAACAAGAACAGAAAATAAGAAGACAAAATTGATTAGAGCTTTGACTAGATTGTAGTATTAGATTGCTAGAAAATTCGTTCCCTTACAATGATAACAGAGCTCACTATTTATAGCTACGTCTAGGAAAGGAGGTCCTAGGATCGTGTCTTTCTTTAATGTCAATTATAAGGGCCATTGAAAAAGATGTATTGGTGAGTATAAATGCCAAATTCCTTGTATCGGGCCACGTACTTAATGCTGTGGAATATTCTCCATTAAATGCTACCAGGCGAAGAGTATTTATTGCATCCTTATGAGCGTTATTCTTTCCGGTGACAGACGGGACCGTTGCCTTTGGTTTTGACTATCCCCCGTCTTAGGTTCTACGTGTCCCTCTTTTGGGCGGCCACGTAACATAGCATATTTTACCCTATACAGATAGTCCCCTGCTTTTCGGTGACTTAACTTTGTGTCACTGGGAAGTTGGTAGAAACATTCTTTTGGCGGGAATTATTATGATCCCCTGTGAAGGCTTCTGACGGTTGATTAGATGCACGTCTCTCTGCATTTAATGCTCCGAACACGCGTCATCCCACGATTCACCACAGCTTTTGCTGAATATCGAGCTAATCATGGCTATGACTTTAGCCGCCAAAACTTTTACTTATACGCATCAACCTTCTCCCCTTATACTCCATAATTTTCCAAGTTTTCTAAAACCTCTCTTGCTATTAATAAACCTTTCTTTAACTCCCTTCAAACAAAAAACTTTTCTTTCATCCAAATGGCTTCTTCTTCAAAGAACGTTAACTTTACATAGGGCAAGAACAAAGCCGAGGATGCTGCTCCTCCAACGGTAGATTCCATCATTCCTAGAAGTCTTGCTACAACAGAAGACTTCGAAGAGAAACTCCCTTCGGCTCTCCATCGCACATGGGCTGTTGGCAGATATCCTTCTTCTATCTGTTCTTCCAGTATTCCAGTTGTGAAGGAAGACTACCGCTGCCATGATTTGAATATTGTTGCCCCTGATCTATCGGAGTGAGTGACCCTTCCCAAGGAGGGTTTTACATATTTTTACGCATATCCATTTACTTTGGGCACGTTCTCTTTGAGTGGAGAGCTTGGCTCTGTTAGCGGAGTTCTGCCTCCGCTATCAGGTATGTTTGGCGGAAGTAAGTCCTTATGTGTGGAGGACGATTCCCTGTCTTCGGCGCTTGTGCCAAGAGACGGGAGAGGAACTATCTTTAGCTCACGTAATGAATCTTTATTCTCCCAAAATCTTCCGTGAGGGAATGATAAATTTCATCAAACATGGTCATCATGCTCTGTTATCTAGCATGGATGATGACAATGACCGTGGGTGGATGGAACGGTTTGTTGCAGTTGCCACCAACGATATTATTCCGGCAACGGCTTCATCCTTTCCGATAGCATGGAACCGTACTTGTAAGCTCCTTGTTTAATATTTCTTTTATTAGGTATTCTTATATACCCGTAGTGATCCTCCATCTTTTGCCTGTTTCAGCAACTCGATGGGTCCTACCGACGGTTAAAGGCTTAGACCAATGGGTCTAGAAGATCTTGGATGCCACTACGCCCAATACCCATACGTGGAAAGAACTGGCCCTTAAATACGGGTGAAATGTCAAAAATTATGGTAACTCAGACTCACCTTGTTTCAGTTTTTTATGTGAAGAAATTGATTGACCCCTTCTATCTTTTCTCTGAAATCAGGTCTACCCGCGGGCTCTGTTGTTATCCCCGAGGAGGACGTTTTGGCTGATCCTGCTGATGCAGCGATGCTGCTTCAGGAGACACTTACTCGAACAAATGTATCCGGGCCTGCTTTGAGCACAAGTGTTACTTTACGGAGTCCCCGGCCGGAGGACAAATAACCAAAAAGAAGATGCTTCTCCGCGGCCGGGGAAAAGAATAAGAGGGCGAATACTCTTGCCCCCGAGTCGTCTCCGGTAGTTGTGGTGACTAGTCCTCCTCCCGGGCCGGTCATAGACACTGTGATGATCGACGATGATGGAAAAGCTAGTGATGGGGGATCTTCTCTACATAGAAGCCGACGATCCTCATCAACTCAACAGAATGCTCAACCTGTCGAGTTAGTTGCACCATCCGAGGTTGATATCTTGGCGCTCTAGGGAGAATATGATATGGCGGAAAATGCCAACTCCCGTTTCCATGTCCCAGTCGCCGCGCCCAGTATTTTTGGACTGAGTACCAGGTCCCTTCCATCCTCGGCTGATGAGCAACAAACAACCAGCATTACATTTGCTGCAGCTACTTCTCACTCTTCAACTCTATCAGCTTCATCTCCATCTTCACCAACACTAGCAAGTGCTACGTCATTTCCAAGTTCATCCACTCTTCCATAAGCAACTTCTACATCATCTCCATCGGTCGCACCTGACCACGAAGAAGGTGTTCCTTTTCCCCAGTCCCCAGTTCATGGGATTTTGGGGCAAAATTATGCTGCCCCTTCTGAAGATCCACAAAGGAAGAGGAATGATACTCTTCAGCCTCTACCAGATGCAACTTGCTATCCCGGCCGGTGCAGCTTGCTAATTATCTGAAGCCTTTGGTTTCAGAGAAATATTGGGAAAAGATTCATGCACTCTCGGGAGAGTGTTTGTTGAACAACGCCATGCACAATGCCGCATCGGTACATTCCTTTATTCATTTGTTATTTCTTCTATTTTTGCCAGAACATATCCTGAGTCTTGCCTTTCTTTCTTTGTAGGCCAACTTTTTTACTTCCGAGGGCCTTCAGAGGTTGATTCGTGAGAAGAAAGAGATTACCTCCGCACAGGATCAGCTTTTGGCAGAGCGGGAGTAAAGTGTCGCTCGCCTCTCAGAACTAGAAGCCAAAGCCACAGAGGCCATTGTATTGGAGGCTCGTTTGCAGTAAAGCGAGCAAGAAGTGGAGACCCTTAACCAAAAGATTGCCCCGCTGAGGGTTCAATTTGAAGAGGCTACGGCCAAATGGATTGAAGTTCATAACGCTATTCTTGCTGCATCCGATCATGAGGCTGCCACCGTTGAAAGATTGACTAACTTAGAGGCAGCCTTGAACTCCAAAACTGAAGAACTTGCTGCTGCAGGGGCGAAACATACCCAGCTGGAGGAGAAGTATAGGGAAGCCATCAGGCATAATAGGCTCTTTGGTTCAACTGTTCGCGACCTTGATGTTAGCCTCAGATCCGTTAAATCCACCCGAGAAAATCTTAATGCTGAGGTAACCCAACTCAAAGAAGAACTTAAGCGCCGAGCAGTTTCTCTCATCGTTGAGAAAACTTACGCTATGTACAACATGAGGAGAAAAACCTTGTAAGAGGCCAAAGCTGGCATCATTGACTTTGATGCTTAAATTGCTAAAGCTCGTGAGCTTGAGTTGGCTGCTAAAAATGATCTCACGGCAGAGCCTGCCGCTTTTGATCTTCCTGTTCTGGTTCCGAAACTTTTGGAACTGAAGAGGAAGCGGAAGAAGAAAAAGTTGAAGGCCAAACTGGCGAAGGCCAAAATGTTGTGCCATCGGCGGACCTTTCCACTTCCCCTGGGGGCGCAGACACTTCTCTTCCTCCGGGCTCCGGTGATGCTGCAGTAGAGCTTTTATTTTCTTTTTCCAATTCTTGTATCTGTGCCATTTTGGTATGTTATTGTAAAAAATATATTTTTGCTCAAGTATTGTTTGAGTCTTTCCTGCTTTTGAACATTTATGCAAGTTTTAATCTTTTCATTCTCTTCTTTTTGCTTAAGAGTTTTGCGCTAGTTTTACTGTTTTCGTCTTATTGTGTGAAGCCTTGGGTATATTTTTCCCGAAAGCATTTTCATTTCGAGCATGAGTTCTTCGGCAATCAACCCTTTAATGTGAGAGTTTTTATAAGAGAGTTCCCTTTTATATTTACGGCGCTCTTGAAGAAGACGTCTCATGTTCATTACGACACTAACATTTGAAGTGCTTGTTTAACTTTCAAATGACAAAGTTAAATCATCATTCAGACAAGAAACAAGATAAAAACAAAAGGACTTCATTTTATTCCTCCTATTTTTAAAAAGTACATAAGGATTTATTATGCTGACAAAAGAAGTTGCCGTTACTTGTTGCTAACTTGTACAACTTCTTTCTACAGGGCTGGTCACGCAGTCCCTGGTCCTGATGATACAACTATGTTTCCGATTTTCGCTTCTTGGTCGACGTGGCAGTCATTGTTGCCGTATCCTCATATCGTCCCCCCCCCCCC
>MCJB01032655.1:79783-107471 GCA_002018475.1 Nicotiana obtusifolia | reverse complement strand
GAGGGAGGGAGGGAGAGAGAGAATAGGAAAAGAGGAGAGGAGAGCAAAAAGGGAAATAGTGTAACTAAATCCCCTAATTTAAGGCAGTAATAATGGAATGTGTATAAATTATAAGTAATCCTTGTTTAGGGCGGGTAATGGACAAAACTAGGACAATTTTGATAAATAAGTTTCAAATATTGTCTAGGAAGAAAAAAATTGCTTTATATTTTAGGACCACTGACCAATCACATCCTATTGTCATAGAACACTTTGGAAATAGATTCACAAACCCAACCCCATTTCTTTCCTTGATATATTAGAGAAATGACACAGTATAGACTACTCTAAAAATAATAGCCGAAAAATGTATATTTTATTGTATATATATATATATATTATGCATATTATATACAAAAATTATATAAATTTTATACACTTTTCTGATACGGAATGTAAATAATTTCTGGCGCGAGCTAAAAGTGAAAAAAAGCCACGCGAAGATTATTTTTTGTTATCTTTTTTGTGGTGAATCATATTTAGAAAATAAAAAAGATACTCCCTTAGTCCTACTTTTATGCCAAAATATTTGATTAAACACGAATTCTGAAAAATTAAAGAAACTTTTTGACATTTGAAATATTGTATCAGAAGTTTAATATTTTCTTTTTATTTAAATGGTGGTGAAAGCTTTTCGCATCTTTTCATTTTCTCCCTTGTTATAAAAAATAAAGTGAGCAAGCAGGTCAAATCAGGTCATTAGGGATGACGAAAAGCGAATAGTAAAAGTAAATAAATTTTAAAAAGAAAAATATATCATTTTTTAAATTAAAAAAAAAACTATTCAAGGAGGGTTCGTGGAGTAAGGTTGAGATGGAATCTCAGAAAATCATATACCAAAAAAGATATAAAAATTGCATGAATAATGCAACATAGTCAAACGGTCGAGATTCTCTCCTTGCACTTGGGCTCTCTGCTTTTATCTTCCCAACACATCTCCCCACTCTCACTCCTCTTCCCCCCTCTTCTTCTTCTTCTTCTTCTTCTTCTTCTTCTTCTTCTTCTTCTTCTCTCTAAAATAAAAAGCCTCTCTTTCTTTAACCTCCATAATCAAACTCTGGTACAACACCAAAAACACACATTTAGAAGAAGAAAAAACAGTAGCGAAAATGTTGCTAGGGAAGAGGACGAGGCCACCAATGAAGAGAACAACAAGTATGACTGAATTCACCTTAGATCTCAACCTCAATCATGACCCTAATTCTGCTGTTAATTATCAGCCCTTTGATCCTCACAACCCTTTCACACCCATCGTTTCTTCAAATACCCAGCTGCTAGATCAACAACAGCGTATTTCGACCACAGCTAAGGCAATCCCTACGACCAGGAACCGTCGAAAGTCTGCTGATTTTGTTGAAACTGCTAATTTTTTGAAAGCTTGCTTCCTCTGTAAACGTCGCTTGATCCCTGGTCGTGATATCTACATGTACAGGTACTATTATATACCCACATATACAATTTTTTGTTTTCAAGTTACTAGGTTCAGTATTTTAGTTCTTTAAGTATTCTAAATTAAGAATTTTTACATATTCAATGATTTCTTAAGAAAAATACAGATAAAGCTAAGACAAGTTAAAGACAAAATTATTAAGTTCGGTGGAACTCATAAACATGTACACTGGCTCCGCCTTTTTTTTATATTTTTATTTCAATTATTTCATCGAGTATCTGCATACAAATTATTTAACTTTTATGCATTCACAGTGTAAAAACTCACATCATCTAAATACAAGTTATTGCTAGTTGTTTATAGTACTAATAAGGATGGATTAGTAACTTGTAAAATACGGTAAATAATTTATTTAAATTACTTCAAGTATACGGTCTGGTAATAAAATTTACTTTAAATATTCTAGTGATTTAAATTCTTAATTTTTTTGGATGATTATTTTGCAGAGGGGATAGTGCTTTTTGCAGCTTAGAGTGTAGACAGCAGCAAATGAATATAGACGAGAAAAAGGAGAAGTGTTCATTGGTTGCATCAAGGAAGGATACTAGAAACTCCTCCGTGGCCGGCGGAAAGGGATCTGATGTCTCCGCCACAAGCGAGACTGTCGCCGCCGTTTAGGGTTAGTGGAAATCAAGCATATCGACTGATATGTTTACCCACACTATATAATGCATATCAAATCTATGTATATACATGTTGTGGGATGCTGATTAATATAAATATCTACTCTCTCTCCAAAATTATCTGGGCTGGTAAACAAGTTTTGCAAGGTTCAATTAATGGTTGACTGATCAATTATTACTATCTATGCAGCCATTTTTATTGCATTCTTAGTGGAAGAAAAATCTCAAAACTGCAGGTTTTAGCTCTTTTTTTTTTTTTTTTTCCAGTTTTAGGTAAATCAAGCTCTTTTTTTTTTTCCTTCTTTCTTTTTCTTTTTTGGAGTTGGAGCTAATTAGTAGAGCACTGGAAGGTGTGATGATTAATTCGTATTTTGTTTTTTTCTGAATAAAAGGTGTGGTTTATATAATTTGCAAATACTGTATTAAATTATTTTTGGTGTATTTTACTATGAGATTCCCCTGGTCATGCTGTGAAGTTGTGATACCTCTTGTCCCTCTGATTGGGTCACGCCAGCAATGAGAACCCCACCTAAAGTAAAGCCAGTTGGGAATATAAAAATGTGGATCATTATTGTCATTTGTGATCATCAACGTATTATTATAAGGTCCTTTTGTTATTACTTATTGTAATTTTTTGTTGTTTATTTATGTACTTATTCATTTATTTTTGAATTTCTTATCTAGTATACATGGGGAGATTGCAGAAGGAAAAAAAAAGGGAGGGGGAGAAAAAGAGGATGGTGAGATATCACAAAAAATAGAATTTGTCGATAATTGAGGGGGCCAGAATATCAGAACATAAACTTTTTTTCTGAAAGTATAAAAGTTAATGGACTATACGACGATAAAAACTTACGCGCACCGGGTGTTTTCACCAACTCAATTAAAAATGACATTTGTTATTTAATTTAACTAAGTTATTAGTGCTTAATCATAATTAACTTTTATTTTTTTCTACATATTCTGAAATTATAATTAAATATACTTAGTAATCTAGCCAGTTATTCTGTTACGCTCCTATCATTAAGTAAATCTGAAAACAATATATTACTGTGAGAGAGTAAATATGAAATCTAAAACTGTGAGACACAAATTTTCCTTCTTTTTAGAGTCCCATCACGACCTAACAGGATAAAATGATATTTTATGTATAGTAATAATTAGTCAATATTGGTAAAACTATCTTCAAGGATTAAGAAATTTCAAGTTATGGTTTTCATTCGTGTAACTATGTGTGGAAGAAGAAGATAAGATTCTTCCTAAGTATTTGCCAAAGAAATAAAGTTTAGAACTTAGAAAAAGTTAGAAAAGACTATGAATTTCTACACAGTAATCACTAAATTACATACGATTTACGTCACAACATGCAGCAAGAATGCAGAGGATGATTGCAAGGAAATAAAAGAAAGAGGATGGCCGTAATCCTAAGAGTTTGTAACATTAGTTATTATATAATTCTACTAGCCTTTTTTTAATTTCTTATTTATTCAAAATAAAAAATCCAAAGAAGACCTTAGTTTATCTCCTATGGTTAATTTAATTAAATTTGGTATAAGCATCCGATGGGGGTAATCAAAGAATATTTAAGTATTATATTTAAGTAACCAAAGCAATGGTGCTAACTCTCTCGGTTAAACAAATGGGAGGAACATATTACTATCATTTAACGTAAAAATAGCTAGTTAAAGACAGTGACGGATCTAAATTTTAAAGTTATGAGTGTTCGCCGATAAAGATTTCAAAAGGAGGAAAGATGAATTTACTTGTGGGTATTAACTCAATAGTTATCTAAATATCTGTATAATTGCTCATATAATTTACTAAATATGATTAAAGTTAATGAGTGCTTAAACACTCACAAGTGTCCATGTGCATCCGCCACTGATTAAAGAGCTTATATATTTATGAAATTTACCCCGTCATTACAAGGTAGAATAATATTTTATTTTAAAAAAAGATATAAAATGAATTGAAAAAAGAGTTTTCACTTGGGGCACATAATCAAAAAATATAGACGTCGAAAAATGAAGAGACACAGAGGAAAAGAGGAAAGGTGGATTGGCTGGATCTGCTCGTGCGGTGAATGGCTGACAACTCTGCTCTGTACTGGACTTATCTATGACACACTCTGATTCAGGGTGTCAGTAGTTCACACTCATAGTTCACTTCTTTTCTGGACCCAAAACTTTTTTTTACCCACGTTTGGTATTTGTATCGATGCGATCATATTTGTATTAAGAAATTCACGAAATATATTTAAATATTTAATTATGAATTTAATAATTAAATGAGCTACATGTTTAATAATAATTTCAGAATTCATAAATTTTAAATTCTATTTCAATCTGTGGCTAGATTGCCGCAGGATGAACTGTCAATTTTATATATTGCCAAGTGCATGAATCTAATTCAGAAGAAGATAGTAAATCATTTTAATTTCTAAGGATTTTTCTCGCTCTAGTTAAGAAGGGTAAACTGTAAAAAGTCGTAAAGGGAGGTACATTTAAAATAACATTCAAAAATATTAATACTAAACCTTACAATATGATTTACGATCTTCTTCTAGAAGAGACCGACGAGGTCGAAAACACAGTGTTTTCTTTTAACACAATAGTTAAAATATTTAGTTTTCGATTTGAATGTCAATACAAATATCTCAACTTTTTAAAAACCTAATTATAATAAAGAGAGAGTATCTTTTTTAGGTCTTTGGGAAAATGAAATACACTTTCCACACAAAGCTTCTTTCGCGTCTTGTCGTCTTCAAAAGTTTCTCTTGTGTTCCTTACTATTAAGCATGATAATTTTTCTGGATATACTTTAGAATGCAATCAAATTATTGTAATATTTTGTTCACGAAATCGGTGTCTGTCCCAGTAGAAAAAGATTTTACACTTAATAAGGGAAAAGAAATCTATGTCCTGTAGAAAACCATTTCATCAGCATATATATATGGCATTTAAACAGGCACTAGAAATTCAGAATTACATCACATAAGAATGAATTAAGTTGAAAAGTGGGGTTGCGTAACCAAATTCCACCAGATTCACTACGTCATGAAAGCAATAATTTCTTAATTTCATGATCTCTCCTTTTTCTTTCTTCATTTACTTTTTAGGGAAAAAAATAATCCACCTTCTTTTGGTGTCCTCAGTAAAGGTAAATAAGAATAAAAGGATTATGAAGAAATATCCTACCTAATTTCTTATTAATCCACAATTTGCAAGATCAGGTAAAAATGTGACCAACTTAGCCGAAAACAAATAATTGGAAAGAATATCAAAGACCCGGCCCATGATATATCAAAGAATTGTCCAGTGTCAAGTCTTGCTCCCAGAACCATTATTAGTGGCATTCTGGACCTTATCATTAGTGAGTGGTCCTTTATTTCTCAGATTCTTCCCATAATTCATGAGAAACAGCTTGTTTGATTGCTATTTGTCTTCATCGAAATTGGCTTTTCCTTTCTCTCAATGGGAAAAAGAGGACACATGATAGTGAATTCATCAATAGTGGTACCCTGTTGTTTGGCGGGAGCCGGTAGCTATCCCGTGAAATTTAATTAAGTTATGTGCGAGTTGATTCGAACACTATATATTTTTTAAGAAAAAAACAATGACCAAAGGAAAAGGTTGAGAAATTAGAACACATTTCCCTACCAGCTACAATATAATGTTAATATTGTTCGGGTTTTGTCCTGATTTTCTTATCATAATTGAGTTTTAATTTTCTCTTAAAGGAAAGTCAAAGTATTATCATAATTGCTTTTACTTTCCTGAAAAGCAAATGTAATTTTCTTTCATATTTGGTTATTCCATTGTTTTGGGAGAAAAGTTTTGGATATCTATAAATTGAAGACATCCTTTTCTTAACTAGAACATACAAAGAATAGCATCCACAATATAGTCTTTAAATAGTTTTGTTTAGGGATAGAATTTATTGTCTCATAAGTTTTTTTACCACATTAGATTAGTATAACTCTTTTTAATAGATTTTCTATGTCATCTGATTTATCTGTCTTTAAGGTTTGCTTTATTAGGTTCCGCATAACGTCTTGTTAATTTCGATCCCAACAAATATTTCGGTAAGTGGAAATGTGGAATAGTGTGAAATTAAAATATTTATAACTTAGGTGTAAGATTCTAATTGTTTTATAGGTCTTTTTTACGACACTAGTTACAACTGGAGAACGAGAATAGATAAAATTTAATGTTTCTTTTTCTTTTTAACACTAAAATTAACCGTTATAGATGTGAATTTTCTCAGCATTTATGTGAAAATAATCATGTAGAAAGTGCGGAGGGGACTTCAAGTTGGTGTTATTCTAAGGGACTTTCTTCTTTATTAAAAGGAGATTATGTAAAATGGATCATTGATTCTCATATTTAACAGCACCATAACTAATGAATATAATCAATAAAATCTTTGGTAATTACCAATTGAAAGTGTTGGTGGTTGATAGTGATCATATGTTTCCCACTAACATGGGGGGGCAATTGGCAAATGTGATGATGCCTCCAGAAAGGCTACTCTATCTTCTGCCTTGGAATCCCACTTTGGTCAGTTACTAAAGTTACACTTGTCTCATAAAACAGCTTAGTGCTTCTGAAAAAAATTAAATTCTAATGGAAGAACTGCACGTAGTAATTAAGGGGTTAATTGTCTTGGTATGTCACAACAAATCTCATCCTTGGAACATGTTCATCTCATACTAATTCTTGATTAGAGCTTTGTGATGCCATTCTCAACCCAGTTACAAAATTCATAGTTTAATGGTCATATTTGTTGCAAACTCATGAACTAATTGTCCTGTATTCGCCATTCACTTCATATGGAATTGAACATTCTTTTAAAATATTACTTCCTCCCTCCCAATTCATGTCACATTCTTTTACTTTAGTCAATCCCAAAAAGAATAATATATTTAACAATTATAACTTTAGATCTTCCCTTCTGTTCTTTACTAAGAGATTTCTAGCCACACTAATTTTATGATTTGTTTTAGATCACAATTTTGTTTTTTAAAAGTCCTTATTTAGTTTTTAAATTTCGTGCCCAGTCAAACACTTCACATAGATTGAGACGGAAAGAGTACTTAGTGTCAATATTTTCCAGCTTGATTGATTAGTAATCTGAACTTTATTAGAAAAATAACATCGTATAGTTACTCTCAAAATAATAGCAAAAAAAAATAATATATGTTTTGTATATTTTTTGTATACATACATATTTTGTTTGTTATATACAAAAGATATACATTTTACGGCTATCTAATGTTCATAGTTTTGGCGGCGGGCTAAAAGTCATCTTTGCCCAACTTTATTTATATCACGATATAACCATTCTTGATCATCCAATCTCAACTCCAGTGGTCTTGCACACTCTTGACAGTCCAATATGCCCATCCAAATGTAGCCCATATATTTTTAAACTGAGCCTGAGCAAATTCTCGGTACTCCTCTTTTGATGCTCCTTTTATTTCCCATTGAACTACCCATTCCCCTGAAAATCATATACTAGTAGTAAACTGCTATGACTTAGTCTCCAGTAGTAGGACTTTTGGTGCTAGACCTAATTCACATTAATGATCTTCGCCTTTGTCCTATGGACCATTTGGAATAGTGAGACATATTTTTGTCTATTGTGGAGTATAGAAGAAAACTTCTTTAGAATTACCAACAAAAAAGTGATCGGAGGACCATTTGATGTGGTCACAAAGTTTAGTTGCATGTATTAGCCGATCTCTATGAATGTAATTGTTGTTTTCTTGGACAGTCAAATTGTTGAAATAGTCAGAAAAAAGGTTGTGGTAATGCACATCAATGGCCGAACCCTTTAGGCTACTTGCAAGAGGAAAAAGCTCATATGCATAGCGGTTTGACATCACTATATAAACTGTTGACGAGTGCTTGCGAATAGCTTCATAACCACCTCTGTAGTTTTTGATTAGGTTCTCTCAAGAAACACCAGGAAAAAGTGTTAGCTCAAAGTCAAAGGAACTTGGATTCTTCGCATACCTAAATTTTCAAAAACTTCATATATTAAATCATTAAATCAAGTATTGAAGAAAGAAATATTCTAGGTGTTAGTACTATATGTAGCTGTTAAAAAGTCTAGGCATAGTACATAAACAAGCATTCAAATTTGGCCTCAGCTGGCAAGTAGGCCCTCCAATTTTGGGTGTGCACTAGTAAGCACCTCAACCTTTTGTACAGATCAAGTCATGTTTTCATTATGTTTTGTGCAAAAGATCATTTGTAGGAGTTCTAGTGATATATATAGCTCAATTTGATGGTACAAAAAGTTAATGAGACATAAGAGTATACACTCCCCATAATCCCAAAGAACACAAATATATTGTAATTCAAGAAGGCCAAAACAGATATATACACACATGTTTTTGTCTGTTTTGTGAAACCTGATTGCCAAAACATGAGGAAAGAAAGAACAAAAATCTGTAAGGTATTTATCTTCTTCTATTTATGAGTTAGAACTTGAGTTCCCATTCTAGTTACAATCCAATCCACACTCTTCAAGAATTGGACCATCAGATTTCGCCAAAAACGGATCAATCCTTACCCACAAAAGTGAAAATATGGAAGCAAGTAAGATTGACCAGACAATTATGATTGTAGGAGTTCTATTATGTCTACCCAAAAGTCCTTTCAAGAATGGATAGAGATGAACAATCACCCAAAAAGCAAAAAACAGCTTCCCAAATAAAGCCCCCCATGATTCATACCCATTGTTTATAGCATTGGAAATGCCAGCAACAACTCCTATAATGTTTATTATTAGCAAAGTGGTTGGTGGAATAAGAAGTGTTGTCCATTTGAATGCATAAAGCTCTGAGAATTCTTCATCATCTCCGGCTTTTGATGTTACGGTGAAGTTTGTATCCACCCCGGCTAATACTTTTAGTAAACCTTGAAACACAGCGAATAGATGTGCTGAAACGCCTCCGATCACCCAAAATTGTTCATTCCTCCACCATTCATCTATTCCTACCCCACTCCATCTCATTTCAAGAATACTAGTTGCAAATATGCAAATGAAAAGTGACAAAAACCACAAGCTAGCAGCATTGTTAAGCTGCAAGATTGAGCAAGAAAAACAGAATTAGATATCTTTCTTGATCAGGAGTACTTTAGTGCAGCTTGATCAGGTAGATAATAGGAAGTCCTTTTTATGGTTAAAAGATTTTGTACCTCAGGTGTAATGAATTTTCCTGTAAGCAAACATACAGCAGGTAGAGTGCAATAAGCGACTAAGGGAAGAGACGTGAATGGATAAATGGTGGCATTTATGTACGAGAAACGTTCGAGCCAATTGAGACCACCACCATATCCATACCAGAGAGGGCAATGCCTGCTGAGAAAGATTTCAATAGAACCAAGAGCCCATCGAAGGACCTGGTGGAGACGATCTGATAAATTGATCGGTGCTGATCCTTTAAATGCAGGCCTTGCAGGCATGCAATATATGGATCTCCAGCCGTGACAATGCATTTTGAAGCCTGTTAATATATCCTCTGTGACTGAACCATATATCCAGCCAATCTGCATTTTCAAAGCAGTTGGGTAGAAAGATTAGTACATTTGACAGTAGTTTGATACTTGTAGACAGCAAGAAACTTGAAGAGATGGATCTGAATACCTCTTTTCCCCATTCTGTTTTATCTTCATAACAACAGCTTATTACATGAATGGCCTCTTTTACCAGGGAAGCTGGACTAGCACTTCTAAGAGTCCCACCATTTTCTCGCAGTGTTGATGCAACAAAAACTGGAGATTGCCCAAATTTCATTTCTAACTTGTGATCGGAGATGGAAGCTCGATAATCACCTGCTCAAGCCACATTTGAAATAAAACAATTGAAGAATATTAGTAATGGTATCAGCATAGCATGTAGAAGGATATCAGAAATGTGACTTTACCTTGGGTGTCCTCTTGAGTGACCACTAATGCGAGGGAGTCTACGTCATTTATAAGAGGCTTCACCTCCAAATTAGGCTTCTTAATTTTCTTTTTCCTTCCGGAGCAACAGCTTTTGCAGCAGCACCACTTTAACCAGCAATTGCATGTCCTCATTGGAGCTTTCTTCTGCTTGGGTGCATCGAGTCCATAAAGCGCCTGGCGTCTGAACACACATCCAGTTCCAACATATATGGGTCCTTGAATTCCATCCAATCCTTTCATGTTAATCTGATTCATGTAAAAGCAATTATATGGTTACTCCAGTACGAAGAAATGTTAGAACAGATATGTAGTTTGTGATTGTAACAAGCTTGCACTTACATCAAAGAACACCGTGTTCCTATTAGCATATCGATCATTCTTGTCAATGCCATCAAACCTCTGAGGGAATTGAACATAGCAAACTCTCTTCCCAAGTGATGGATCCATCATGAAACACATAGCTTCCCTAATGGCTTTGCTATTGTTGATATAGTGATCGCAATCCAAATTCAACAAATAAGGCGCATTAGTGAGCACAGCAGACACCCTGACCTGTCAAATAGATTTTAAGCTCATAAACAGAAACAATACGTATTGACTATAGTGTGGCAGAAGATACCTCAAAAATAAATCCTTATGCAATACAAACCAGAGAATTCATTGCACCAGCCTTCTTGTGATGGTTGAATCCAGGTCTTTTCTCTCTGGATACATATATTAGTCGAGGTAATTCATTTCCATATGTATCCAGTCCACCATTTTGGCCAAGGAAGACCTGTAAATGATACACATAAGAAGAAATTACTACAGCTAGATTGAACAAGAAAGAGGTTAAATAAATAACCATAACCAAATGTATAATGAATTTCAAATTTCAGCACCTGAATCATGCCAGGATGATCTCTAACATAATTCCCTGGCCAAGGAGTCCCATCCTGCATTGTCCATCCATCCTCGGGAAACTTTTGAGCCTTAGCAACCATAGCATTTATCCGTACTTTAAATTCCTCATAATCTCTCTGCAACATCAGGAAAGCTCAATTCAAAATAAATGCCAACCGAACACCAAAGACAATAACTTTTAGCTTAAAACCCTGGAACAAGATTGGGAACTCATGATTATTTTACCTTCATTGCTCGTCGCTCTTTTATAAATGAAGTCAAAACCTTGTCTCGGAGATAATCCATTTTCTGAGAAAAATACGACTCAGGAGCCCGAGGCTCAATATTAAACTTCTTGCAGAAAGGAATCCATTTCTTAGCAAACTCAGCTGTGTCTGATAATGCTTCAAAGGTCAACATAGAAGCACCATCATCTGATACATAACATGACACCTTATCAACGGGGTAGTCCACCGCCAGAATGGACAGCACAGTGTTTGCAGTCACCAGAGGTGGTTCTTTAAGTGGATCTACTGTACTCACAAATATATCCACTGCAGAAAGTTGAGAAGGTTGGCCTTGTTTTTCATATCTGAAGGACAAAGTTTTGCCGATTTTCAGGTGAAAGAGATGACTATACTTCTTTTAGCAAAGAGAAACTAAACATGACAGAGGAAAAAGTTTGGTTAATAACTGACCTAAGGGACAATCGGTCAAGGTAAGTCTTCCTGTCAATGGGAAGCCACTTGGGGAATTGATCGAGGATCCATGACACAGCAAACCAAATTTCACATATTACGGAGACTAGCCACAATCCATAAGCATCATTTACAGGATGAGAGACCCTATAATGAAAGAAAAAGCCAAGAACTACAAGCCGAATCATGATGATCATTCTATAAGGATTGATTTGGCTTGATGGAACTGGTATTTTCCTTGATAATGGTTGTCTTGCTTCATTCAACCTGATCTTGCAAAAAGTAATGTAAAGATTAGCAAATTTACAATCTTATAAGCGCTTGGATCTGTATCTGTCACAACAAATACATTGAAGAAGCAGCATCATTTTCACAAGCGTATTAAATACTAGTTGCTGCTGCCATATTTTCCGAAAGCAGGTATGCCTATGTTTAATCTTTATTGGATGATCTTCAGACAAACTAAGACACATGGGATGGCTTTTGTAAAGCTTACACTAAGTCAAATTCTTCATCTTCATCCCCGCCTTCGCAAACACCATCTTTCGTCATTTGTTGCTTCTCTTGCTTTTGTTTCCGACTTTCCATCCTCTCCTTCCAAGCTATACTTCCATACCCATAAGCAGCTAAGTTCTTTGAAGGATCCAGAGATCTTGGTTGCACTGCAGAAACTAAATTCAAGAATTCACCATCCATGCAACTAGGTACTCTAACTTTTGATTCAGTGTCTTATTATAGTGTATCACCTGTAGTGTTGGTATCCCGGTAGGAAAGGGCAAGTATCCTTTTGCCACCGAAGCCTGCTAATCCCATTGGTACTAACGCATGTTTTTCTGGGTCGATATCATTATCTACCTGCAACACAATCCGCCTAAATTATCTTAGTCTTGTTCATGAATATATTGGCATGATAATGCATATGGATTAGTTTTTAAAATAATTTGTGAATGAGGTAATAGTGTTTTTACCATTTGACCACTGGTTAGCAATGGAACTTGTGAAAGTTGGTTTCTCGACTCATGAGAAGGCATGTCTAGCTCAAAGTGCTCAAAACCATAGCACTGAAAATCATGTTTCATGCGATCATCTTCAAAATTGAACTCATTTTCAACATCATCAATGTCATCTTCTTCCTCATCGCCCTGTACTCTAGGACAGCCTATAAAGAGTTCACGAATCAGAAATATAGGAGTAACTAAGTAGCTGAACATTTCACAGAAAATAAATGATCCATCATTACCTTTTAGACGTTTGAAACGTGTTTTGCACTGAGGACAGACTTGGCTACCTTCTCGGCGCTCAAAATCATAACAAGTTCTACAAACTGGAAAAGCACAATCATTGCAAGCTACAAAGGGCTCTCCATCTATTGTTAACCCCACGTCGTCATCACATATTTTGCAAATTTGATTACTCAGCTGCTGCAATGGCCTTGCCTGATGACCATAATTCAAGTTCATTAACCATAATAACAAACATAACACATCAACCATAACTACAAAAATAACTTAGTCAAGACAACTTACAGAAAATTCACCATCACGACGAATAACAACTATTTCATTCCGGTTGTGAGAGCCTGCAACTAGACCACCACTCACCTCCATCGAAAAGACTTGGCCTCAAATGATATTCCAGATTTGATTCAAAATTTCAATCTTGAAACAGAAGCTAGCTCAGATAGGTATATATATCATAAAAGAAATTGATCACATAAGCCAAATTGAACAGAAAGCAGTTTCTAGTTGATCCCACTTCTCCTTTTCCTTTTTCTACCTTTGTTTTCTACTTGTGGGGCTACCTCTGCTCTCTTCTAAGAATTACTTACCGTACGAACAAAAGTCCCACATTCGTGAAAAATTAAGAATCTACATATAAGATGTTGGAATACTCTATGATAGTAAGGCCTTTTCGGAAAAATCAATGCGTACTTGGCTTAAAGCGAACAACATCATACCATACTAAGAGTATTATCGAGCTGCATCAGACTAACAAACTGGTATCAAAGCCAATGGTTCTGTGAACTTAGTTCGAGGAGAACCGTGTGGAGTGTGGTGATGCGCGTCGGGTGAAACTTAGTTGAAGGGGAGATTATTATAAGGGTATTATTAATGGCACAAGGCCTTTTGGGAAAAACTGTTCGCCCAAAGCCAAACACTCACAGTGACTATTCATATAATGACGGTGTCTTGAAATCATTGGACTTTAGTAATCTTTCTGTCCAGTTACTGAGGCTATCAAAGAAAAAATTTGAGGTTTACCAAACTTAACGCTGACGATAGCAATTTACCAAGATTTTTCTAGGGTGGCAGAGTCAATTTTTATACTATGAAAAAAGAGACAAAATTTAAGAAGATGGAAAATTAACTAGTAATAAAGACAAAAGTCATGTCGTTATTTCCAACTGTTTTGTGCCGCTCTTCACGTCTCTCTCGCTCTCTTTCTCCTTTTGAATTCTTCTCTTTACTTTGTCTTTGTTATCATCGAAACATTCTTGTGTTATATTTGGCATTATTAAGGTATAGTTGTTCTTCGTTGGCACAAGGGACACTTCACTTTACATCATCTTCTCCACCAATATCGTCACTACACTTGTATTTTTTCCCATTTTGGTTGCTTTGCACCGCCTGATCCAATTCTGTGTGTAAGTGTTTCTCGTCTTCCATAATCCTATATTAACTCTGTGAGTTTTCGTTATTTTCTATGTACGTAGTCTTCGTGTTTAGAAGGGGAGTCTTGGAGCAACGGCACAACAATTTATATTAGGGTAAGCTGTTTGGAACAAACCCCTATAGAAATAATATTCATAGTAATAAAAGTGGAATAATAATGTAGTACCGAGATAAGGTAATTAATAAGTATAAAAGAGTGACAACGATAATAAGATTTTTATGTAGAAAACCCTTTTGAATAAGGGAAAAAACCACAACCTCGAGACGAGCAACTGATATCACTATAGCAAGGAATTTTACACTTTGTAGCTCCGAGTAAAATACTCCAAAGACCACGACAACACTCAAAAGAAATAACCCTTTTTTGATATTCCCACCCCACCACAATATCACTCACTCTCTATTTTTCTCACAGACTATTTTCTTATACCTTGTTTGTAAAACCTCACTCTTTCTTTCTCTCTTTGCTGGTATGTAAAAATGAGAGTTGAAGCTTTCCTTTTATAGTCGAAGCCTCATTCTCTAAAGCCTACTATATTTGACAATTTGCACACATTTTTTCTTCTTTTTCTTCAACGTTGACAGTTCAACAAAGTCGGCTACCAAACCAAAGAAACTCAACAAAGTTGTCTACCAAACCAAAAATTTTTTTCTTAGGCACATACCTATTAGTTTGGCATTTGAATGAGTTGGACCCTATCAATCTTCCCCTCCAGTCTCATTCATCTAGAGGAGGTAGCATTCTCTATCATTTCTCGACTCCAATGATATCTCACGTCGATGTGTTTGGTCCTTGGATGGTACATGGAGTTCTCGCTAAGGTCTATAGCACTTTGACTGTCACAATAGACGACATACTCCTTCTGATGCAATCCAAGTTCTTGAAGGAACTGTTTCAACCATATAATCTCCTTGCCAGCTTCAGTAGCGACAATATACTCCGCTTCAGTTGTAGAAAGTGTGACACTCTTCTGCAACCTCGACTGCCATGATATAGCTCCCCCTGAAAATGTAAACAAATATACAGTAGTGAATTTTCTATTATCAATGCCACCTGCCATATCAGTACTTGTATAGCCCTTCAAGATTGAATCAGATCCTCTAAAACACAAACAATCTCCCGTGGTACCTCTCAGGTACCTGAGTATCCACTTGACTGCTTCCCAGTGTTCTTTTCCAGGATTTTCAAGAAACCTGCTGACAACACCAACTGCGTGAGCAATATCAGGTCTAGTGCATACCATTGAATACATTAAACTTCCGACGGCAGAGGAATAAGAAACTTTGATCATGCTTTCTTTTTCCTCCATTGTTATAGGACACATCTTCTTGCTTAACTTCAGATAACTAGCAAGTAGTGTGCTGACTGGCTTAGCATTCTTCATATTGGAGCGTTCCGGTACACGTTCAATGTACTTCTCCTGAGACAGCCACAACTTTTTGCTTGTTCGCTCTCGAACTATCTTCATACCCAGAATTTGTTGTGTTGGGCCCAAGTCCTTCATATCAAATGACTCGGACAAATCTCCCTTCAACTTTACGATCAGCCCCTTATTTTTCCTACAATTAACATGCCATCCACATACAACAACAAAATAATAAAGTTATTGTCAGAAAATATTTTTAAGTATACACATGGATCATAATATGTCTTTGTGTAACTTTGATTTTTCATGAATGAGTCAAACTTCTTGTACCACTGCCTTGGTGCCTGCTTTAGCCCATAAAGACTCTTATTCAGTTTGCATACCATGTGTGTCCTTTCAGCTACTTCAAATCCTTCTGGCTGCTCCATATAAATCTCCTCTTCCAAATCTACGTGAAGAAATGCAGTTTTCACGTCCAACTGCTCCACTTCAAGATCTAGGCTAGCTGCTAAGTTCAAGATTGTTCGAATAGAAGTCATTTTGAAAACAGGTGAGAAAATTTCGTCAAAATCAATACCTTTCTTCTACTCGAAGCCTTTTACTACCAATCGAGCTTTGTATGACCATCTTGTCATTTCCATCTTTCTTGAGTTTAAAGACCCATTTGCATTTGAGTGGTCTTTTAATCTTTGGAAGTTCAACCAGCTTGTACGTGCCATTTTTTTGTAGAGACTCCATCTCTTCTTGCATGGCTTCCATCCACTAGTTATTTTCTGGATGGGCTAACACCTCCTTAAGACGTTCTGGCTCCCCTTCAACACTGATAAGGACATACTCTGTGGAAAGGTACCTACATGACTCTACCCTTGGCCTCTCTGATCTCCTCAGAGGTTGAGGTTATTTTTCTTCCTGAGTGGGGTGCTCCACTTGCTCGACACCATCATCAAGTTGCTCCTCCTGCTCAGTAACCTCATCACATTGCTCCCCCTACTCGGCAACCTGTACTTTCTGCACTTGTGGGATTGTTAGAAGTAGAAGGAATAGTAACAAGGTAAGGAATTATACCATTCTTGGCCTTTTTTAGCATATCATCAGCAGTTCCAACTTCACTTTCTCAGAAGATTACATCTCTGCTTCTGATAACCTTCTTCTTTACAGGATCCCACAATTTGTATCCGAACTCTTCATCTCCATATCCGATGAATATGCAGGGAACAAATTTATCATCCAGCGTTGTTCTCTACTTCTTTGGTACATGTGCAAAAGCTCTGCAACCGAACACCTTCATATGCGAGTAGGACACCTCCTTGTTGGTCCAAACTCTCTCTGGGATGTCAAAGTCCAACGAAACTGATGGACTCCTATTGATCAGATAACAGGCTGTCTGAACTGCTTCACCCCAGAATGATTTAGGCAGTTTAGCCATTCTGAGCATGCTTCTCACATTCTCCACAATGGTGCGGTTCATCATTTCGGCTACGTCATTGTGTTGTGGGGTTCCAGAAACTGTCTTTTCATGTCTGATCCCATGGCTCGAATAGTACTCTTCAAATTTCCTTGAAATGTACTCACCTCCATTGTCACTTCGGAGACGCTTTAGCTTTTGACCTGTCTCCCTTTCCACCAAAGCATGAAACTTCTGGAAAACTTGAAACACCTGATCTTTGGTTTTCAAAATATAAACCCATAATTTTCGTGAAGCATCATCAATAAAAGTAACAAAATATTTGTTACCGCCCATCGATTCAATTTTCATTGGACCACAAATATTAGAATATACCAAATTAAGTATATTCAATTTTCTTTTAGACGATGTTTGAAATGAGACTCTATGCTGCTTACCAAATAAACAGTAGTCACAAGGTCTTACCGTTGTATCTTTGGCATAAGAAATAAGTGATTTCCTAGTAAGAATCTGCAATCCCTTCTCGCTCATATGACCCATCCTTTTGTGCCACATATCTGCAGAAATCTCATCTTGTACCGCGTTCAATTCACCTTGGCATATTTCTGTATTTATCCTGTACAACGTGCCACGAGCAACTCCCTTTGCAATCACCAATGATCCCTTGGTGAGTCTCTACTTTTGATTTGCAAAATAATTCTCGTATCCATCTCGGTCTAAAGCAATTCCCGAGATCAAGTTCATCCACAAATCAGGTACATGTCGCACGTCTTTTAGAACCAATGTGCATCCGACATTTGTCTTGATAATACTGTCACCAATCCCCGCAATCTTTGAGTAACTTGTGTTACCCATTCTCATAGTGCCGAATCACCTGCTACATATCTACAAAAAAAATCTCATACCGGTGTGGCATGGTAAGATGCTGCTGTATCAACCACCCATTCCGACTCTGGACCTGATAAGTGCATGCGTTTCTCTTCCTCGTTTATAAAAAGGACAACATTATTATTGTTTTGCACCATGGCGACTGTGTTATCGTCATTCTTCTGGCCACTAGTTTCACCTTTGCCCTTCCTTGGATTTGGGCAATCTCTTTTAAAGTGACCTGGTTGATCATAGTTGTAGCAATTTTTGGCTCTTGATTTGGATCGGTTCTTAGACTTCCCACGAGCTCCGGATCTGCCATAGTTGCTCGAACTCCTCTGGTAACTCCTGCCTCTACTTTCTGTGATGAGAGTCTGTCCTTGATTTTCAAGATTCTTTCTCATCTTCTCATTGAGTATAAGAGCCGACGTGACATCTTTCAACTCAATGGTAGTCTTACCGTGCAGGATGGTTCTTGCCAGATTATCATACGAAGATGGAAACGAGTTCAACAGCAAGATGGCTTTGTCTTCTTCCTCGATTTTCACTCCGAGATTGGCTAGCTGTGTGATTAGTCCGTTAAACACATTTAAATGTGATAAAAAATTCGTACCTTCACCCATGTGTAGGGCGTATAGCTGCTTCTCCAGGTACAATTTATTTGTTAGCATTTTGGACATGTATAGGCTTTCCAACCTTGTCTAAATGCCACGTGCAGTGTCTTCATCAATGATGTTATTTACCACATCATCTGATAAGTGCAACCTGATTGCACTAGCAGCCCTTTCATCCAAGTCAGCCCAATCCTCAGCTTTCATAGTATCGGACTTCTTGGCATCAACATCTAGTACCTTGTGTTTTTTGGCATCGGCATCTAGTACCTTGTTAGATGTGCAGATCCCTCATCCTTCTTTGCCATTTTGAGAAACCGTTATCTCCGTTGAATTTTGCTACTTCGTACTTTACTCCGAATATTTTTGTTTTTCACCGAGTATAGTACTACCGATAGTGAATAGTATTTTTGTGAACGAGCAGAATCTGTGCTCTGATACCAGTTGTTGGGAGTAAATCCCCTACAAAAATAATATTCACAGTAATAAAAGCGGAATAATAACGTAGCACTGAGATACGATAATTAACAAGAATAAAAGAGTGACAACGACACCAAGATTTTTACGTGGAAAACCCTTTTGAATAAGGAAAAAAACCACGGCCCCAAGACGAGCAACTGATATCACTATACCAAGGAATTTTACACTTTGATCCGAGTAAAATACTCCAAAGACCACTACAACATTCAAAAGAAATAACCATCTTTCGATATTCCCACCTCACTACAATATTGCTCACTCTCTATTTTTCTCACAGACTGTTTTCTTATACCTTGTATGTAAAACCTCATTCTTTCTTTCTCTCTTTGTTGGTGTGTAGAAATAAGAGCTGAAGCTCTCCTTAATTTTATAGCCGAAGCCTCACTCTCTAAAGCCTACTATAGTTGACAATTTGCACCCACTTCTCCTTCTTTTTCTTCAATGTTGACAGTTTAACAAAATTGGTTACCAAACCAAAGAAATTCAACAAAGTTGGCTACCAAACCAAAGAAATTTTCCTTAAGCACATGCCTATTACTTTGGCTTTTGAATAAGATGGACCCACCCCATCATAAGCTGCCCATGTCACATCCTTTCGTTCACCTGATTGCCCTTTATAATCTTCGTGTTTGATATTGATACATCATATTATGTATGAATAATATGGAATAATTGAGGGAATGAATTATTTTGCCTTAGACCCAAAACCTTTGAAGCACAGAGAGCGGACTCAACAGGCTGAAGAGTGAGCCTGAAGCAAAAAAGAGAGCATTCAATCTAAAACCTTAAGTCAATAATGTTGATCCTTTGAAACTCCTAGACCAATAAGGGACACGCGTATTCTCACGGTACTTAGAGTTGAATTAGGGCTAGTTGCAGTAATGTGAACATGATCTTGATTATATGTTTAGGGCTTCCTAACTTTTGTTCTTTAATTATTCTCCAATATTTTTAAATTTGTCTTTCTGGTATAATGCAGCTTTTTGTTGAACGATCGAGCTCTTTAGTTCTTGCAGGAGCGTTTTATTTCATCAGAGTTGTGGGGGTGGGGGGGTTATCTTGTAAAAGTTCCAGCGGTGCATACTTTGCATGTAATTTGCAGCTTAGGAAATGGAAGGTGACCATTTGTCAAGTCCAAGAACTAGTGCAACTGAGGTCACAATAGTGTTTGAGAAAAATGTACTGCTGCATTGCATCACTTCACAAAGCAGTTTGGTATGAGGTTTTTACCTGCGGAATATGACTTTCTAGTGACAGTCTTACAAGTTTATGCTGCTTTTGCTCCACTTTCTATTTCGTTACCTCTTTTTAGTATAAACAATGCAGCTGTGTTGTCGAATAGAATTTAATCCAATTATATTTATATGTTAGACTCTCGAGTCCAATGGGGTGGATCTAATAGCATGGCGGGGGATTAACTAAATGACAGTTGGTGCTCAACTACTATACATCCGATGTGATCCATTCTTGCCGTGCCAAAGTACTTGCAACAGCGAAATTCTCAGGCTTTCATAATTAAGGATCTCGTGTCCGCCTTTTCTTTTCCTGAAATTCACATTTCAGAATATGAATATCATTTGAGTAAGCAATATTAAGTTTGAGAAGAATGCTTGTCATAGAATGATAGTTTTGAAATCAAGTATAAGTCAACTTTGGCTCAAACGCGTTGTGATTGAGGAAAATTCCCACCAAGTTCACAAGTTTGGTTGTTTAGGTTGTATATATCACAGTGTATAAGTGGTGCAGTATCATGGAATTAGTACGAGAAAGAAAGAACAATTAAATTGTAAAAGGAAGATTAAGTTGCTTTAACGTTGTCTTTGTCATTCTTTTAACTTCGAGATAATTCCATTTTGTGCCTTTGAGTACTCTTTTTCTGCTGCTGGCATTGGGAAAGGAAGCAAAGAGGTATGGAAAGTGTGGAAGAGGGAGACTTAACGTGTTCCTACTTGACATATGCAATTTGAATGCTGCAGGTTAAACTTCCCTGTAAGAGAAGGCAGTGATCAGTTTGAAGAGTAATGCTTACATTGATATGATTTATCAATTCCTTGAGAAGTTACCATGTTTTTCTCTTTTCGGAGTTATAGCTCCAATCTTTGAGATAAGCATTATGCCATTTTCTGTTCAGGTAAGACCTGTGATATAGCAATATTTGAGTTTGACTACTCTGCTGCATGTGTTCTTCCGTCAACAGGTTTTGTAAATACAAGACTCTGCTGTTGCTCAAATTCCATTCACTTTGTACCTCCCACCTTATTGACATTATGAGTCTAGCTTCCATATTTACTTTGGTTCAAACTACATGCAAAATATGTTTTAGTCTTGCATTGCGTCTGCTATCAGTATCTTAGACATCCTTTAGCAGGAGAAAAAAGCGCAACTCAGATAGCAGCTCGCTGAATAGCGTGAATTGACTTAAACTGATCGTTGGTGACCCAGATAGAGTCCTTTTATCAGGTAAACGCTGTCCATCTATTGCTTTTACTGTTGGCTTCTATCCAAAGATGCTTATGTAATAGCACCCATAAGAGACCCATAGGCAGAGTTTTGCAGGCTGATGGAATCAAAACGAAGGTCGAAGGACCTCCCGATTCATTAAGGGACCTAGCGGCTTCCGGACCAAGCAGCAGATGGGCGGGCCAGACCGTATGCAGACCGAAGATCTACAGCCAGGTATGCAGACCAAGGTCTCACTTGTCCTTGACAAGTACACAGAGATCCTCGTGGGACCTCCAATCAAAAAGGTTAAAAAAGTAGTCATAGCTTGTGCTATAATGCAAAAAAGCCCTCCATCCCACCAAAACGTAAACAACCTACGGTGCCCGCTTGTGACACATAGGGCTAGCTTTTCGTGATTACTGATAGACAACTGTCCCTCTCTCCCTGTACCCCTTTTTTCAAATAGATTAATAGGCCTTTTTATGATGGTCCAAACTTTTTTGTAGCCTACAATTTTCAGGGATAGTGTTGCATGGATCACTTGCAGTTTCCCATGTCTATGGTGAATGCATGAAAATAATCCTTCAGGATGAGTGTATGATGCTACCAAACTTTCTTATTCAAACAATTGCTGTGTTGACTTTCCTCTGTAGTAAAATTGGAAACTGTATTGCAACTTGGAGCTAAACATTATAATTGAATTTAAAGTAACTTCCATCTTTTCAAAATTTGAGAGGGCATCCTTCAAGATCTTACATCAACTGACTTTTAATACTTGAAGGTAAATTTTAAAAGAATAAAACAAAAAACAGGACCTAAAGTTAACAACCTGGGATTGTATTGATTGTGACTTGAAAACGTATTTGTTTAGTTAGAAATATTATGAATTGAATACAAAATCAATCTCCCTGATAATAAAGCATTTGCTGAGGAACTGTTGAAAAGTAACTTTCAGTTGGTCATTTAAGTTTACCACCCAGAAATACCATATTCCAACTAACATCCGTGTATATAGCAAATTTAATTCTTCTTGCTCATGTAAAAAGAGTTTCATATACTCTTATATTTCGGGGTGGTAAATGAGGGGAAGGTAATTGAGTTTCTCATAGGTAATTCTTGTTTTTCAACCTTCCATATACAGTAATCGCCCCTGGATAATGGTATAAGGTCTTATCTTATGCCTCGTTCGACATAATAGCAGAGGCAAATCTAGAATTTAGATTTAGTGGATAAATATATGATATACTAAATTACATTTTTAAAATATTTTATATATCGATGTAACAACATCAATGTCCCGAGCCGCCATGAAAACTTGTGTTCTTCTTTACAGATAGGAAGAGAAGGAGAACGAAGGATACGGGGCTTTACAGCTTTCTCCATTTCATTTGTCTCTTCTATTTCTTTTTTACCTAAATTCCCAACTGAGTTCTATGCGCTTTATTTGTTAAGTATGGATGTAACTAGAGTCTAGTAGATAAGTTTGTTTAAAGCATGAATCGCAAGTATGCGAGTTTTTTATCATAGTTTATTCCGTTGGGAGAAACAATCTTATTAGGGGTCATTTGTTTGGAAATAGGTTATTTCAGAATTAATTATTTCAGGATTAGTTATTTTATCCTTTCATGTGGATAAAAACATATTTCAATTTCGAGATAACTAATCTTGAAATTAGTTATACCGCAATTTTATCCCAACTAAATATGATATAAACTCATCTCAAATTTGTTCTCGTGATTAGTTATCCCCTATCCTTCGTACCAAAAGAGCTCTTAGTGTCACGTAAATAATAAAAAGTTTCTTGGAAAAAATACATATTAACGGTGTTTTGGCAGAAATAAGACATCATAAGGAGTGGTTTTTAACTTTTTGGTCTTTGGGACAAATCACCTTACCATGGGCATATAGGGACGGATCCAGCGTAGCAGAGGCGGGTTCAATTGAACCAAGTACTTTCGACACGGAGTATAAATTTATATTAAAAAATTATCTAAATAGGAACAAATAGTAGATATGAACACATAATTTTAACAATATAATAAGTTCAATACTAAATTTTTAGAGGTTGAACCCATAAAATTCAAATCCTCGATCCGCTTCTGTAGACAAAAATTTTGACGTTTAACCTTGAAAGTTTGTCCATTAGTCCGACATGCCCCAAAGGCCAAAAGTTTAAGACCAATTTCTTTCAAGGTTATTTGTGTCACAAATACACTATTTTGGCTCTTTTTATTACTTATTAAAAAAATAACAAATACAAGTTATAGTTTACTAAATACTTCTTTAGATTTGTTTGGAGGGTTGAAAAATATTAATAAGAACTATTACTTCTTTAATATTAAGGGAATAGTCGAAAATACTTAACGAATTTAATCTTGAATGCCTAAAGTGGCAATTATTTTGAAATAAAGTTTTTGAGCTAAAGTGACTTTAATTTGGGATGAAGGAAGTATCACACCCTCTTCGAAGCACTTTAATTGAATTTTTTAATTTTTTTACTCATATTAATGAAATCACCTTTTAAAATTAATTAAAATAAAATTGATCATATTAATTTTTACTATCTCTTTAATTTATTTATCGGGAATATGACATATACTCTGAGACTTTTTACTCTACTGACAAATTTAAAAAAGAAATTAATTTTTTCTTGAATCTGAAAAAGTAAAAATATTACGGGCATAAAAGAAGGTCAAAAAGTCAATTAAAGTGGATGGATGGAAATATTATCTAACAACAGATAATGTAGTAGTAGTGTTATAAGTAAAAAGTATGGCCAATTTACTTTGTTTTCCGCAAGTTGGCATTAGGCTGACAAAGCAAATTAGGATCAGTAAGTAACTAAAGTATGGAACTGTTCTAATTGCAAAAGCATATTCTTGCGAGTCCGAATCTTTCTTTCCCCTCACCAACTTTGTTAGGTTTGAGTCGTTTGACCATAATCTGAGTTGTCATAAATAATGCCCGAGAAATAAATAAATAAACTATGTTCAAGAGAATTGGGACGAGAAAAAAGAATAGGACTGTAGGAGGACAACAATCCAACACTATAAGATTAGTTAAAGTGACGGATTTAGAATTTTAATTGGAGAAGATAAAATATTATTGTACTTATTACACATTTATGTAACTAAATATATGAATTAAAAGTAAATAAGTTTAGTACTATCTTTGATTGATGTTATATGTACACTCTTTAAGAAAGATAATAATCTTAATGAGAAGAGTATTTATATAAAGTAAACTATTATTTATCTCTTTTTTAAGTATTTCACTTAATTAAACACTTCACTAATTAAAATAGTAATTGTAGATTTGGTAAGAAAAAATGTATATAAATGATTTCTTATTCTAAAATGTAAATAACAAATTTAGTTAATCAATTATTTGAGAAAAAATAATACCTCTTTTAACTCCATATATGAAGTTCAGAGTTAAAATATATGACACGTGAACTTATGGTCTGTTCGTCAAGATGGACGGGACAGTTATTCCTTGCTAAAGCTACACAACCGCAAGCGAGACACTCGACAAAGTTGCAAAGCTGCATGGAACTAGAAGCTAAGGACTAACAACAAGACACAAGGGAGCTCGTGGATCAAAGGCCACAATTTTTTACATACGGCAAGTGTTCAAGTATTCAAACAGTTCAACGCAAGTTTCAAGCATTCAAGATAAAAAACAAAGACAAGTCAAATACAAGGCGTTCAAGATCAAGGCTACTTGTTCGTGATAAAAATCACTGTTCGTGGCGACCATCAAGGCAATCGTGACGAGCAAATCAAATTCAAATCCAAATTCAAGATCAAGCTCAAATGCCCTTGGATTTATTTATTGTTGAAAAGAAGAATAAGAGGATTCATAGAGATTGTAACATCCAAATTATTTGAAATAAAATACTATGATTAATTTTTCGGTCTCGATTATTATTTTGTCACAAATTTATCTATACTCCCATATTCCGTAAAGGCTTAATGATGCACGTGATTGAATGTTGAGTTATTTACCTAAAGAAATAAGAATCAATTCTTGTTTAGTACTTTTTTTTCGAATTTCTTTAATGGTGCACCATGCTATAAAATTTCTCCATTCTTTACTTAGTACTTTTTTTTCTCCATTCTTTCACTATGTAAAGATGCATCCTTCTCTTCTCGTTTTTTTTTTCAAGATTCTGTTAGTTAGGTGGTGGATTTATTAGCAGCCATAGAGAATTGTATATCTGAAGCACGTGACATGTAGGGAGGCACGTGCAGGAGTTATATGGAGTTAGGTGATGGTTATGGCCAATTTTGAAGAGCTGCATTTGTTTGGTGTTTGTATTAAAGTCGTTGAATTGTTGAGACTTGAAAGGGCTAGGTCCCTAAGAACCTTCAAGGGCTGTTTCTAAACAACCATTATTAACTTTGACTTCAACATTTCACACGTTACATTTTAAAAGATGTGATTAATTAAATGTACTATTCAATAACTTTTAGTTACATGCATAATATAACACCTTGTCCATTCTAAAACTAATCTTGCAGACTTTAATCTTAATAAAATGCAATTGCACATAGATAAAATTGCCTAATATTTGCTTTCCGTCTTGTGAGATTTGACACCCATTATTATAAGATGCTTATAAAGCTAATGATAATAAAATAATGATGTATCTCAGTACAATCCACAACTCATACTCCATTTGCTGAGTGGCTGAGTCAAAATTTATGTTCAATTGTCAATTCAATATTGTTGAACTTTAAGTTGTAGTATAATGATCATAATGTTTTGGTAACAACTATAAATATTATTACCATACCACCCAACATGAATATCAATACACCTAAAGAGCACCTAACACATCTACCTTCTAGGAAGGTTAATGTGAGGAAAATTTAGGCCTCCAGAATAACACTAAGTACACAGAATTCTTTGTAAAATAACATTCCTACTTCTAGCTTTTCTCGACACACTAAGAAATTCTACTCTATCTGTATTGGGTCGGATATACCTAAGTGAAGTCGGGTTCGAGTACAAAATGAGATCGGGTTGCCCCGGTCCAGGAACGGCAAATCGGTCGCACAGGATGGAAGAACCGAAATAGAACAACTGGTATAGTCGGCCAGGAGACGCTTCGTGATTGTGGACCGGCCCCAACCCGAAGGTCTCGCTAATCATCGGACGTTTCGCCAGAATTAATTACCTCAACCATTACGGCCGTTATGCTATCATTTAAGAGTATTAAATCCCATGATTAATGGGGTTTTCCTTGTAATCAGTTCCCTGCTTTTATTATGACTCTTACACTTACCTAGGACTTTAACACTTGCCTATAAAAAAGGCAGAGATCCTTCATTGAAGGGCAACTCATTCTTCTCATCTCACTAGGAAATTTACTTTATCATCTCTACTGTTCTTCAGAATTCAATATTAAGCTCTCTACTACTGTTTGTTGAGATATTGTTCCATTACATGCGATTCTTCATTAATATATTTACGGTTTGATTGCTCTATCTCTCTTATAGCACTCTGATTACTTACTACTTACGTTTATTTGGTATCAAACTAATTTACGGATCCTTAGCTCTGGGAACAAATTCAATTGTTATCCGATTTTAAGGGTAAACAGTTTGGCGCCCACCGTGGGGCTAAGGATATTAGTAAATTTTTGATACATTTTGTCCTTGAAAACACAATTTTACACTTGCTCTTTGCAGAATTCTTTGTCTTTCAGGACACAGATTAATCATGGCACAATCACTCCCCCACAGTAACGAGATCAACAACCAAATAGAAAACAACAATTTGCCCGGACATGAAATCCCAGCCAATGTCAATTCTCAAGTGGCGATCGAAGCCGACCAAGCATCCGGCTCAACGCATAGCGTTCGAGGGGAGAACCGCTCAGGAATTCAACAAAGTGGAGAAGGCGAAATCAGCCTCAGGGTAATATTTGACATGCTACAAGCTCAACAAGTAGCTATAGTCCAACTACAAAGCCGCACCCGGAGCCCAGACAGAGCAGAAAATGCTACCCCTCGAGCAGCAATCGGACAGAACGAGCCGGTTATAGTGACATCGGATAAAAGCGGTGCCGGGACCAATTCCGGAATTATCAAAATGCTAGAAGAATTAACCAGGCGGGTCGAAACAGGCGAAAAAAGAATCGAAGCCAATGATAAAAAGGTCGAAACATATAACTCAAGGGTAGACCA
>MCJB01032655.1:69440-79759 GCA_002018475.1 Nicotiana obtusifolia | reverse complement strand
CCTCCGGTATTGAAGGGTTTGGATGCCAAAAAGTTCATACAAAAACCATTCCCTTCCAGCGCCGCTCCGAAGCCAATCCCCAAATAATTTCGCATGCCCGATATTCCTAAGTACAATGGAACCTCGGACCCGAATGAACACGTAACAGCCTATACTTGTGCTATAAAGGGAAATGATCTCGAGGACGACGAAATCGAGTCCGTCCTCCTGAAGAAATTCGAAGAAACTCTATCCAAAGGAGCGATGACTTGGTATCACAATTTACCACTAAATTCCATTGACTCCTTCGCCATGTTAGCAGATACATTTGTCAAAGCCCATGCAGGGGCCATTAAAGTTGAAACAAGGAAGTCTGATTTATTCAAAGTCAGGCAGCATGATAGTGAAACACTAAGGGAATTCGTATCTCGATTCCAAATGGAGCGGATGGATTTACCACCGGTTACAGACGACTGGGCGGTACAAGATTTCACTCAAGGGTTAAACACCGGTAGCTCTGCCGCATCAAGGCAGCTTAAGCAGAGTTTGATCGAGTACCTGGCCATCACATGGGCTGATATCCACAACCGATATCAGTCGAAAATCAGAATAGAAGATGATCAGGTCGGAATCGCATCAGTTTCCTCTTATACGGCCAAGGTTTTTGATCGACCTCGAAGAGACAATTTCCAAGAACCAAGGTCAAGTCGAGACAGACATCGACCGTACCCAGAAGATCGACGGCTTTTGTCGAGGGGACTCAAGGTCCCGAGACAGGAAAATAGATACGAAGGGAACCAAAGGAACAGGAGGCCGTTGCCAAGGGGCAACCCCGAGAAAATCAATAATCGACAAGAAGCACCCCGGTTATCCGAATATAACTTTAATGTTGACTCAGCAGCTTTGGTATCGGCAATCGATCGCATCAAAGACACCAGATGGCCAAGACCACTTCAAACCGATCCCGCCAAGAGGGATCCTAACCTCGTGTGTAAATACCATGGCACTCATGGCCATAGAACCGAGGATTGCAGACAGCTGAGAGGGGGGTTGCCCGATTGCTCGAAAACGGGCATCTTAGAGAATTTCTTAGTGACCGAGCGAAGACTCATTATGAGAACAGGGACAGGCCGGCAGATCAAAGGGAACCGAAACATACCATCAACATGATAATTGGAGGAGTGGACGCACCCCAAGTGCCGGTATTGAAGCGTACGAAAATCTCCATCACCCCTGAGAAACGAACTCGAGACTATACTCCCGAAGGGACTTTATGCTTTAGCGACAGGGAAATCGAGGACCTTGCACAACCTCATAACGATGCATTGGTGATATCAATGATGATACACGATACCCGAGTAAAACGCGTTCTTATCGACCCTGGAAGTTCAGCCAACATAGTCCGGTCCTGGGTCGTCGAACAGTTGGGACTAACAGATCAAATCGTCTCCGAGGTTCCGATACTCAATGGTTTCAATATGGCAACAGAAACAACTAAGGGAGAAATAACATTGATGGTGAACGTAGCTGGTACCACCAGGGCAACAAGATTTTGTGTAATCGAAAGTGATATGAGATATAACGCCCTGCTCGGAAGGCCCTGGATACATGACATTAGGGCAGTACCATCAACTTTGCACCGGATGTTGAAGTTCCCCTCGGTTGAAGGGATCACCACCGTTTATGGGGAGCAGCATGCAGCGAGGGAAATGTTCGCAATAGAAGAAACAACATCGAGGCCCGTCGATCATCAACAGAAAGCCAAATAGCAATTACAAAAGCCGCCCTCGAACGACGAATTTGAGGGAAGGCAACTGGATGAAGATGATTTCAGGGTACCTCGATCCTTTGTTGCCCCCGATGAAACTGATGCAACCAAATCAACGATCGAAGAATTAGAACAAATCTCAATCCGTCACGATGCGCCCGATCGGAAGGTATACCTGGGCTCGGGTTTGAACTCCGAGCTCAGGGGTAAATTACTCTCTTTCCTTTCGGCTAACGAAAACTCTTTTGCTTGGTCCCATTTGGATATGACAGGCATACCACCGGAGATTGCGACACATAAGCTGAGTGTCGATCCCAAATTTCGGCCGGTCAAGCAGAAAAGGAGGCCCCAATCCGAAGCCAAACAGGCCTTCATTCACGAAGAGGTAACTAAGCTTTTAAATATAGGGTCCATTCGGGAAGTAAAATATCCCGAATGGCTAGCTAACGTAGTGGTAGTGCCAAAAAAGGGAAACAAGCTTAGAATGTGCATTGATTATAAGGATTTAAATAAAGCCTGCCCTAAAGACTCTTCCCCGCTGCCCAACATCGATCGTATGATCGATGCTACAGCTGGCCACGAGACTCTAAGTTTTCTCGATGCCTATTCTGGATACAACCAGATACAAATGGACGAAGACGACCAAGAAAAAACGTCTTTCATCACTAAATATGGCACTTATTGCTATAATGTGATGCCATTCGGGCTTAAAAATGCAGGGGCTACGTACCAGCGCCTGGTAAATAAGATGTTTGAAAACCAACTAGGTAAAACCATGGAGGTTTATATTGATGATATGCTAGTCAAGTCCCTGCGAGCAGAGGACCATCTTAGTCATTTGCAGGAAACATTCGACGTTTTGAAGAAATACAACATGAAGCTGAACCCGGAAAAATGCGCATTCGGAGTAGGCTCCGGAAAATTTCTCGGGTTCATGGTCTCGAACAGAGGTATAGAAATCAACCCGGACAAGATAAAAGCTATCGAGGATATAAAGGTCGTCGACAACATCAAGGCCGTACAAAAACTCACAGGCCGAATTGCAGCATTAGGTCGATTCATATCCCGGTCATCAGACAGGAGTCACCAGTTCTTCAACCTACTGAAGAAGAAGAACTGAAACTAGATACCCGCACTTAGAAAAACTGGCACTAGCTTTGTTAAGTGCTTCTAGGAAGTTGAAACCATATTTTCAGAATCATAAGATATGTGTAGTGACAACCTACCCACTTAGAAATGTCATGCATAAGCCCGAGCTGTCGGGCCGACTGGCCAAATGGGCCATCGAGATCAGCGAGTACGATATCCAGTATCGACCGCGAACCTCGATAAAATCACAAGTACTGGCCGATTTTATCGCCGACTTCACACCGTCGCTTATTCCCCAAGTCGAGAAAGAATTCATGACTTATTCGGGGACTCCTTTGGGAGTGTGGACTCTATTCACCGACGGGGCCTCGAATTCGAAAGGATCGGGCTTAGGTATCATTTTAAAGCCTCCAACCGGAAATACGATCAGGCAATCCATCAAAGTCGTAAAATTGACTAACAATGAAGCCGAGTATGAGGCTATGATTGCAGGACTCGAACTGGCCAAGAACCTTGGGGCGGAGATAATAGAGGCCAAATGCGACTCTCTACTTGTGGTCAATCAAGTAAATAGGACATTCGAAATCAGGGAAAGTCGAATGCAAAGGTATGTAGAAAAACTCCAAATCACTTTACACAGGTTCAAGGAATGGACTTTGCAGCATATTCCCAGGGAACAAAATAGCGAGGCCGACGCTCTCGCAAACCTAGGATCGGCAGTCGACGATGAAGAGATCAATTCCGAAAGGGTCGTACAGTTGATGAGGTCGTTGGTAGAAGATGGTCACGCTGAGGTCAACTCGACAAGTTTGACATGGGATTGGAGGAACAAGTATATAGAATACCTCAGCTCGGGCAAGGTTCCACACGATCCCAAAGAGTCGAGAGCTTTGCGAACAAAGGTAGCCCGGTTTTGTTTGGCCGATGACGGAACCCTTTACAGGAGAACTTTTGGAGGACCTTTAGCTATATATCTCGGCCCAGGGAATATAGAATACATCCTAAAAGAGATACACGAAGGAGCTTGCGGCAACCATTCGGGCTCAGATTCTCTGGTACGGAAAGTGATCCGAGCCGGCTATTATTGGGTCGATATGGAAAAAGACGCGAAGGAGTTCGTGCGCAAATGCGATGGATGTCAAAGACATGCACCGATCATCCATCAGCCAGCCGAAACGCTGCATTCGGTTTTGTCGCCATGGCCGTTCATAAAATGGGGGATGGACATAGTAGGACCGCTCCCTCGAGCTCCAGGTAAGGCTCAATTTATACTCTTTGTAACTGATTATTTCTCTAAGTGGGTAGAAGCGCAGGCTTATGAGAAGGTCAAAGAAAAGGAAGTGATCGATTTCATTTGGGATCACGTCATCTGCCGGTTTGGGATGCCTTCCGAGATCGTGTGCGATAATGGAAAGCAGTTCGTCGGAAGCAGGATAACTAAATTTTTCAAAGATAACAAAATCAAAAGAATTTTGTCTACTCCTTACCATCCCAGCGGCAACGGCCAGGCGGAATCCACCAACAAGACTATACTTCAAAATCTGAAGAAAAGACTGGTCGACGCCAAAGGAAGATGGAGAGAGATGCTTCCTGAAATTTTATGGGCATATCGAACATCCGAAAAAAATAGTACCGGAGCCACGCCTTTCTCTTTAGTCTACAGAGCTGAAGCCCTGATTCCGGTCGAGGTGGGCGAACAGAGCCTCAGATTCCGATATGCGACCGAAAAATCCAACCAAGAGGCCATGAACACTTGCCTGGAACTATTGGATGAAAGGAGAGAGGTCGCCCTAGTTCGGATGGCAGCTCAAAAGCAAAGAATCGAGAGGTACTACAATCGTAGAACTCGACTTTGACACTTCAATACAGGGGACTTGGTGCTCAGAAGAACCACCCTCAATACTCGAGACCCTAATGAGGGGAAATTGGGAACGAACTGGGAAGGTCCCTACACTATACTAAAAGTCACCGGTAAAGGTTCTTACAAGCTGGGGACTTTGGATGGAAAACAGCTGCCGAACAACTGGAACGTAAGTCATTTGAAAAGATACTACTGCTAAGGGCAATTCGACATCAGACAGACACCATACGTTTAGGCTGAAAGTACGCGATGCACTCTTTTTCCCTTCGTCCGGTTTTGTTCCAATCTGGATTTTTCGGCAAGGTTTTTAATGAGGCAGCATGTATACCGTGCTACTATATAGAATGTTAACTACATCCACTTTGTTCACATCGATCTCGAAGGGCTGAAGTGAAAGATCGCTAGGGATCAATGTAAGGGTCAAACGGCCAAAAAAGCCATACCCGAATAGAACGATCTGACTCGCCTCCGACATACAAAGATGTACCATTACACCAATATTAACAAAATCACTTGATGCTCATATTTATGTTACACTACCAAGCCTAAGGGTTTCTCTTTGTAGTCTTGTTATAACTGATAGTACAGAAAGGAATGTATCGAAACTAAAGGAAATAAGACCGGCATGGTCAATCCCGATTTACGGCTAAGGCCGAGTTCAATGGGAAATTTTTATGCGGACGAAATTTGCGGCTAAGGCCGGATAAATTTAAAAGGAAACAAGAAGACCAATCCCGATTTACGGCTAAGGCCAAGTTCAATGGGAAATTTTTATGCGGACAAAATTCGCGGCTAAGGCCAGATAAACTTAAAGGAAAATAAGTTCGATATGGTCAATCCCGGTTTACGGCTAAGGCCGAGTTCAATGGGAAACTCTTATCCAATCGAAGCCTGAAAAAGCAGGACCTCGAAATAAAGTTGAGACCTAACTTATTTTATAAGGGTCCAACATTTTGCTAAAACACGACCTCGACTCTTGAGGGCTTAATGGTTGAAAACGAAGCAAACAATAGCTTGATCGAATCACTATGAACAAGGCTAAGGCCTAATCAAAGTGTTAGTGAATTTTCGGTTTTGTTTCAAAGCTGGGTTTACTATTTACTTGGTGACAGTTTATGACAAAACCATATATGCAAATGCCCAAGAGTCAAAGAAAAACAAGCTTGAAAATATCTTTCACAAAAATCATCATACAAAGGTGGGACTATAACATCGTCCGAACTACGGCAAACAAAGCAGCATCAATCGGAGCCATCTTCGAATTCTTCGGGAAACATTTGTCTCCTCATCTCCTCTTCTTTTTTCAGTCACCTCCTCAATATCCGAAGACAACTCGAAGCCACGGGCTTGAAGCTCCTCGAGCACATTGAGACGAGTCTGGCATTGGGTATATTCAGTTAGCGCCATCGATTGTTGTTGGGCCACCTCCGCATCGGCTTTATACTGAGCTATCAAATCATCTGCTTTAGCTTTGTTGGCGGCGTTTTCCAACTTTGCTTCCTGAAGCCGGTTAGCCAGGGCCGCCATTTCTAGCTTGGATGATTCAACTTGAGCATGATAATGCTCTTTATCCTTGGTCAGGGCCTTGATTGTTTCTTGAGCTGTCGAGACCCGTTCCTGAAGAGTTATCGTCTCTGCGGTTAAAAGCTCAGTCTTAATTCTCCAGCTGCTTGCCTCGGCCTTGGCCTCACCTAGCTCAGATCGAAGTTGATCTAACCGGGTGTCCATTTGTTTCAACTGTTCAATGCAAGAGGCCCGATCTTTCTTTGTGCCCGACAAATCGGTTCGGAGTTTTGACAGTTCATTCTCAAGCCGACTGCGTCGCTCCCACTCTAGTTCCATTCCTTCTTTGATGCGAAGGAACACTTCGTGGTTAAGCACCGAGGACTGCGAGAAATTCAAGCAAAGGATTTTCAGTTTGGAAATAAGAGTTAAAGTGCCTAGTATAATCGAAGGGGAAATCGAAGGGGAATAGACGGATCCTTACTTTGTTCAGTGCTTGCTGAGATTCATTAAGCAGGCATGCCCAATCCACGGCGTTCATGGCAACTCGATCTTCTTGAGTTACCAAACCATGGAGGTAGCTTGCTATGCCTACCGGCGGGCCCAATTCTCGGGCATCTTCGGGAATAACAAGGGTTATCACCCGATTCCTTTCCGGATTCAAACTCGGTGCAGGAAATTTATCCACCAACTTGATACCGGCTGGGGATGCGCTCGACTCAGCCGGAGGATTCCTTCGAGGGATCTCGAGGCCAAAAGTATCAGACGAAGGCACCCCATCAAAGAACTCTTCAAGATTTCCCGCTGTGATCGGTACCTTGCCCGGCCTATGAGTCTCAGCATCTCGGGACGTCTCCGAGAAAGATGGTGAATGCGTCGCTTTGGGAATATTCGAAGGCTTTGGCGCCGAACTCTGCACATTGGCTCGACCTTCGTTTCTTACCTCCTTTTCGACACCGATCTCAGGGGAGGTACTGGTTCCCTCCGCAGCAAGACCGGGGACTCCCCGAGGGCTTTTATTATGTCTAAGACTCCCTGCCTCATCGGAGTCCTCACTCAGCTCGGCAGCGGCATTGGGGGTTTTGGCCTTCCGAGCCGCCATTTTCTTCCTTTTCTTTTTCTCGGGCTCGGCTTGATCAAGAGCCCTTATCTTTTTCTTTCCTCCTTCCTTCACCGATGCAGGAAGGGGACGAGGAACGGTCCCGCTAACAACTGCCGACCTCAACTCGGCATCTTTTGATAGACCTGCAAAATGGAAGTTATAAAATATCAGTATTGAGTATTGATACCAATCGATCCGATAGATTCAAGCACAGGTGAATCTCACCATGATTCTTGGCCTCCCAGAGACCTTTGGATATCTCTCTCTCCAGGCCCGTTCAGAATATGATCGCTGGGCCATGATTTTTCTAACCCAGTCTTTCAATTCATTAATCGCACCTGGTGATTGGCGAACGGCTACACATGATTATGAATCAATTATATGTCAAAAATCAGTAATTGAAGGATTAAATTATAAGAATACTTACGCGTCGTATTCCACTTCTCAGGGAACGACATACTATCAGCAGGAATCAGATCGGAAGTTTTTATCCGAACATACCGGCTCATCCAACCCCGATCCCTGTCCTCGTCTATGCTCGAAAACGGGGCCTTACTGGCCCGGCGGGCTAATTTAATCAGTCCCCCCCGGAACATTCGGGGACTGTACAGCCTGAGTAGATGGTCGAGGGTGAAAGGATGTCCCCCCTCGACCTTATCTATAAAGAAACGAAAAAGGTAGATTATACGCTATACGGAGGGATGCATTTGAGCTAAAGTAACTTGATACCTCCTACAAAATTCCACAATCATGGGATCTACAGGCCCTAATGTGAATGGATAGGTATACACACTAATGTACCCCTCTACATATGTGGTTATGGACTCGCTAGGGGAAGGTATTATTACTTCTTTATCATCCCAATGGCAGTCGGCCTTGACCTTATCAAGGTATTGTGGGGTAATGGAACTAATATAGTCTGAAACCGGTTCACCTCAACCAGGTACAGAAGACGGCTTCTCGACTTTAAAATCAGTACCTATATAACATCCTGTTGGTATGAAGGCCTTCAATGGAGGTTCCGCAGAAGGCTCCTCAATACCATGGGCTCAGCCTCTTTAGCAGGTTGAGCAGGGGACGATTGTCTATGGGGAACCGATTTTGATGTTTTAGCCATAGAAATAAAAGGAAGCAGAAGGATTCAGAAAGATTTTTGAGATGAAGAAGATGAACAGTCTGCCCAGAAGAGATTCAAAAGAGTCAAAGTAAGTAAATATATGAGGACAAAGTGAGTTAATACATGAAGACAAACAAATTAATCTGAAGGGGAAGGAAGTATTTATACTTTTTCAAAAAAGCGGAGGCACAGAGCACGAGGTACGCGGCATTAAATGCACGCATTTAATGCAGTACTAGGTTCTGCAAAAAGGGTGCGCAATGATTGCCTACATCGACGGCTGTGCACGTCATTATGATGCCGTCATATATAAAATCTTTTTGGGGATCGGTGACTTTGGCGGTTGTGTTCTACTTTATGATAAGTATCGATCGTTCGAGTAGTGAGCCCGAGATCCGATAATTCATGTCGTTTATTGTCCTTACTCTCCAATAAACGAGGGGACTATCTGTATTGGGTCGGATATACCTAAATGAAGTCGGATTCGGGTACGAAATGAGATCGGGTTGCCCCGGTCCAGGAACAGCAAATCGGTCGCACTGGATGGAGAGACCGAAATAAAACAACTGGTATAGTCGGCCAGGAGACGCTTCGTGATTGTGGACCGGCCCCAACCCGAAGGTCTCGCTAATCATCGGACGTTTCGCCAGAATTAATTACCTCAACCATTACGGCCGTTATGCTATCATTTAAGAGTATTAAATCCCATGATTAATGGGGTTTTCCTTGTAATCACTTCCCTGCTTTTATTATGACTCTTACACTTACTTATGACTTTTACACTTACCTAGGACTTTAACACTTGCCTATAAAAAAGGCAGAGATCCTTCATTGAATGATATTGCTCCATTACATGCGATTCTTCATTAATATATTTACGGTTTGATTGCTCTATCTCTCTTATAGCACTCTGATTACTTACTACTTACGTTTATTTGGTATCAAACTAACTTACGGATCCTTAGCTATGCGAACAAATTCAATTGTTATCCGATTTTAAGGGTAAACACTCACACTTGTACACTTTTCAAGTTGGAAACTGGAAATTATTTTCCTTCCTTTTTTGGGCATAAGGAAGTAAATCAGATTAATAAACCCAGCATAAAGGAGTGTTAGAAAACAAAAATCTGATACCCTTGTCGTCAGCTTTAACTTTAAGAGGTGCTCCCGATATCCCATGCTTGGACCTTTGCCCAATGGCTAGCTCTCCATTCTCTCTTTTGCTTGCCATTTGACTCTTCATTTTTCATTTTGAGTTTAACTTTTATTTACGGATAGCGTAAGACAAACTTTATGCCATCGGTATCGCTCGACTCTAATTTATATGATATATTTTCTATTTAGTTTATTCCAAATTTTTTTAAATTAGTGCGATTTATATTTTCTGTATGATTTGCGACCCATTGCACAATAAGTATGCTATTCAATGCACACCCAAAAAGTAACGACTGTAGGTTTTTCTGAGAATTTTTCAAAAAAAAATAAATATAACTTTAAATTTCTATTTTATCGTTAATATAATGACTTACAACCACACAAGTGTACATCTCTTGTTTTAGATTACAAATTTAAAAAAAATTTCTTTCTTATATTATGCTTAATCAAAATACATCACATAAAATATGATGAAGGAATAAATAACTACATATAATTATTCATAAAAAAGTAGAATTAATAAGCTGGAAAATAAAACAAATCACTTACTACAACAAGTTAAATTAAACTAACTATATAAAAATCATTTGCTTTTGATTCTTACTCTTTGAGGTATCAGAATTTCTAAGAATGGCCCTCTTTGAATTTTATGTGTTTTGTGTGTGTGAAATAGAGAGAGACAAAGATAGAGAGAAGAAAAAGAGGAGAATCTGTTTTGAAATGTGGTTGTGGGGGGGGGGGGGGG
>MCJB01032655.1:47834-62756 GCA_002018475.1 Nicotiana obtusifolia | reverse complement strand
ATTTGCAGTTTATTTGGAATATACATTTCAACTAACTATATATAAATAGTATTTCTTTTGTTTCAATATTGTTGAAGATTTTCTAAATTCCAAGTTTCCATGAGAAAATTAGATGCAACTAAACTAGGCTCCTCTCCAATCTATAATTGAGGGCCTAGAGAAGGTGATTTGGCACCTCTCTCTCACATGAGAAAATATATTTTTTCCATGATCTCCCTTTTTAGATTTTTCCCACTCATTTAAAGGGCTTAGAGAAGGTGACTTGACACCTCTCATAGATGAGGAAATGTATTTTTGTTATCTCTTTTTTTAGATGTTCCCCACTCATTTGTATACAAATACAATAGTCAATTATTAAATAAAAAGGCACCGTTTCTGACTATTCAGTTACTTAGTACTACATTAAGGCCAATAAAAAATGAATAAAGCCGCCGTTTCAGAATCAATAAGCTAAATTTTTACTTTTTTAGAGGTAAAAGTAGGTATAAAGAGAATGACTGTAGAGCCACGTCTCCTGGCCTTATTTGTTTGAACTTAATAAAGGTTTGAATCTTAATTATTCAAATCTCACACATTAAATACGTTTTTGTTTTAAGTTTGAATCTGAATTATTTAAATCATGATCATTAAATGTGTTTGATTTTTTAATTTTACAATCACTTAATGGGTCTGAATATGTTTGAATGATCAAGATCCATAACAGAAACTTAATTTCGTTAAGATACGACTATCCATATTCATAATTAATTATCGTCACTACCCACCATTATCAACTACAACCATGCACCACCCACCACTTCCATACACCACCGACCACCATCGACCACCACCATCATCAAGTATAATCGTCACTGACATCGTTATTGACTACCACCAGTCGCCACCTTACCATTATTGACTACCACCACTTACCACCCCCACAATTATCAACTACCACCGTCACAGCCACCATCGTCGTCAACCACAACCATCCGCCCACCTACCTTAACAATCACTACCCCCACCACCATTAATAACCATAGCAGCTAGTACCCACCATTATGAACTACCATCACTTTCTTCAACCACCACCACTACCATTATCAATTACCAATATCCACCATTCTCAATCACAATCTCCACTGTCAATCACTATTACCTACTAACTCGAACCACCACTATCAATCAAAATCACTATCAACTACCGCCGCTAGTGGTCATCCACAAATATCACGTTAGCCGTCACCACTATCAACGACCTTATAATTATTTTAAAAAAATATTTTATTTATAAAATATTAAGTAAATTAGTATTTAAATTAAAATTTATATTCATTAATATTTAAATAAAGATAAATTTTATTCATTCAGATGTTAAAAAAACAAACATTCTTATGCGTATTCAGATTCAGACATCAAATCTTAATACATATTTTGATATTTAAATGCACATTCACATTCAGACATCTTAATGTTAAAAAAACAAATGAGGACCGTTACGATTTCATACTCTCCAACGAACTCTCACAGGCATTTGGATGCATCTTCCGCAGCTTTGCCATCACCATCAAACCTTGAACTTTTGTTGTAACAACTTACTTTTTACTTTTCAGTTTTGGATGTATTTTAATGATAATTTAGGTTGCCTTATGTCTAATAAATTCTTCATTCCCATGTGTCTAAGTTGAGTATGACTGACTATAATTTCTTTCAGAACCTGTGGATTCAAAGGGTGGATATATGAAGTTTAACAGCTTTGGACTTTGTTATTAACTTCCAATTATATGAGTTCACACGGTAGGTATGAAATGGTTTAAGTTGGGATTACACAAAAATAAGATGGCATTTTTCTTACGTCCTTTATGCTGCACTATATAAGGATAAGAATGGCTCCATGTTGATTTGGAGTTATTTCAGTGTGATTGCAGTGTGAATGAGGTGCTATTTTTCTTTTGTCTTTTGTACTGCACGTTATAAGGATAAAGAATTACTACATATTGTTTCGAGTTATTTCAGTATTTCGATTATGTGAATTCTCTGTGAGTGTGCTTGGCAAGGTGTTTGAAAAGTTGGTTGGATTAGATTATATCTCATGTGCTTTGAATGCTTGTAGTGTAGGAAAAAGGTCCGCTAATAGGATTAAATATGGAGTTAATAGTTATGTCTTCAAAGTTTTATATTTGGCCTGTAAAATTTTATATTCATTTTGCTTTTGTTAAAAATATTTAGATCTAAAAAGAGCCCCAAAAAAAGGGAAGAAGACGAAAGTAGCCAAAGCTACACTCGGGGCAGTCAGTCAAAAAATAAGGTAGGACTATGCACGTCTTTGTCATTTATTTGGAGTAGATTACGCTTTATTCAGAAATTATTATTTCAGTAACGAGTAGTTCACAGATTTTTTTAATTTGTTTTTGCTCCAATATTTCTAAATATTGAGTGAATAATTATATAGGGATTCAATCTTTTGTTTAAGGGCAAATTTGAGTTATTGACATTCCTTGTAGCCTTGTGAATATGCTGAAATATTATTGCTTTCAAGAGGGTGAAGTAATGGTTTTCCAATATGTGTTGAGTCAATAATTTTGTGGATTACTACGAATCAAACTAAATGCTTTTCGAAAAGAATCAAAGTAGGTTTTCACCTAAATGAACACAGATGTTCTGTAAAGTGAAATTACCATTAGGTTGACTCAAGGGATTATCAGGGAAAGTCCAGATGGCCTTTTTATTGTCAGTGTAACGACCTGATCAGTTATTTTGTGTAATTGCATCCCATTATCTTTTTCTATGCTTCATATGTTTGTCTATGATTTTATGATTTACGGGATTTGTTAGTTTCGTTCTGGAAAGCTTTCAGGTTGATTTGGACCCTTTGATTCTTGACTTAGAAGTTTGAATTAGAAAGTGTTGATCAAACTTTGACTTTTGTGAAAACGACTCCCGAACTGTGTTTTTATGGCTCCGATAGCTTCGTATCGTGATTTCAGACTTGGGGGTATGCCCGAAATTGATTTTGAAAGTCCATAGGTTGATTTATGTCGATTTGTCGAAATTTGGCAATTTGAAGTTGAAAAGTTTGACAGTAGGTTGACTTATAGCTATCTAGCTCGAAACTTGATTTTGGGACTCCGAATAGGTCCGTTATGGTATTTGGGACTTATCTGCAAAATTTGGCGTCGTTTGGAGTTGATTTGATAGGATTCAGACTTTAAGTTGTAATTTTAGAAATTCTTGATCTTTACTTTGAAATTCATGCGTTTTAGTGTTCGATTCGTAATTTTATATGTAATTTTTGTGTTTTGATTGTGTGACTGAGCTCGTATGATTTTTTTAGACTTGTGTGGAGTTTTAGTTTGGAGCCCCGAGAGCTCGGATGAGTTTCAGACATGTTTCGAAGTATTTTGGACTGAAACTGCAAATCTGGTGTGCTGATGCTTCAGGTATTGCATTTGCAAATACCAGGTTCAGTTGAGGGACAGGCACCCGAGGTGCCTGTTGCCACTCTAGCACTTCAGGAGACCCTCGCGCATGTTCGGTACCTTAGCTCAGGCGGGGTTGATTCCACTTGCACCAGCCACATCTCAGGCTGAGGGAGGAGGTCAGACTCCCTCGGCCCGTACCCTAGAGTAGTAGGTCCAGGTTGATCAGGTCCCAGAGAATATACCAGTACAACCTGTTGTTCCGGTGCAGCCCGTGGTTAAGGCAGCAACATCTGAGGAGGAGCAGCTTAGGTTTGAGAGGTTCAAGAAGTACCACCCTCCTACTTTAAGTGGTTTAGTTTCAGAGGATGCACATGGTTTTCTTTAGGAGTGGCACCGTATTCTCCGCACCATGGGTATTGTGGAGACGAGTGAGGTTGCTTTCACTACTTTTCAGCTGTCAGGAGTAGCATATCAATGGTGGCGAGTGTACGAGGAGGGTACCCTAGTCGAGGCAGCTTCATTTACATGGACTCAGTTTTTAGAGTTATTCTTGAGGGAGTTTGTTCCCCATACCCTTAAGGATGCAGGGCGTGCGGAGTTTGAGCAGCTGCGCCAGGGTACTGTGACAGTGTTAGAGTATGCTGTCCGATTTAGTGATTTGTCAAGACATGCACCTGCCTTGGTTTCTACAGTCAGAGAGTGAGTCCATCAATTTATCGAGGGGCTCAACTATAGTATTAGATTCAACATGGCTAGAGAGTTGGAGAAAGATACCCCATATCAGCAGGTGTAGAGATTGCACGGAGGTTGAAGGGTATGGGGGGCCGTGAGAGAGATGACAGGGAGGCCAAGAGGCCTCGAGGTATTGGAGGATTTAGTGGTGGCCATGCTTCAGCTACAGCCCGTGATGGTAGAGGTTATGTGAGTCATCCAATTCACTCAGCACTTCCAGCTTCTAGTGGTGCTCTGGGTATTCCGAGATCTCAGGTTACACACTTTGCTCAGCCACTTTCTAGTGCATCTCCTATACGGGGTGCTTTCAGCGGTCAGTCCAGTCGACTAGGCCCGAGCCAGTCCCAGTAGCCACGCCCACCGAGAGCTTGCTTTGAGTGTGGTGATGCCCATCACATGGTTAGAGACTGCCCAGACTCAGGAGGGGTGCACCTCCACAGACTACTCAGGCTCCACAGATTCAGTTAGGTCCGCAGGTTTCTCGGGCAATGATTGCTGCCCAAGTTGCCACTCCATCCGCACAGCCAGCTAGGGGCGGGGGACGGGCGGGTAGAGGTTTCCCTAGAGGGGAAGGCCTGGCCAGATTCTATGCTTTTCTGGGTAGGACGGAGGCAATTGCTTCAGACTCAGTCATTACAGGTATGGTTCCGGTTTTCCATAGAGATGCATCAGTCTTATTTTATCCTGGATCCACTTATCCATATGTGTCATCTTACTTTGCTCCATATTTATACATCTCTCGTGATTTTTTGAGTTCTCCTATTTATAAGTCCACGCCTGTGGGAGATTCTATTATTGTGGACTATGTGTATTGGTCGTGCTTAGTTGTTATTGGTGGTTTCGAGACCAGAGTTGATTTATTGTTACTTAGTATGGTAAAATTTGATGTTATCTTGGGCATGGACTAGTTGTCGCCCTATCATACTATTCTGGATTGTCACGCCAAGACTGTGACATTGGCTATGCCAGGTTTGCCACGATTAGAGTGGAGAGGTGCATTGGATTATGTTCCTAGCAGGGTTGTATCATTTATAAAGGCTCAGTGGATGGTTGAAAATGGGTGTGATGCTTATCTAGCCTTTATGAGAGATGTCAGTGCTGATACCCCTACCATTGAGTCAGTTCCGGTAGTGAAAGACTTTCCAGATGTCTTTCCCGCAGATTTTTCGGGCATGCCGCCCGATAGGTATATCGATTTTGGTATTGACTTATCGCCCGGCACTCAAACCATTTCTATTCCACCATATCGTATGGCCCCAGCAGAACTGAAGGAGTTAAAGGAGCAGTTGTAAGAGTTGCATGATAAGAGTTTCATTCGGTCTTGTTTATGAAGAAGAAGGATGGTTCTATGCGCATGTGTATTGATTACCTACAGTTGGACAAGGTTACAGTGAAGAACAAGTATCTATTGCCACGCATTGATGATTACTTGATCAACTACAAGGTGCCAGAGTGTTCTCAAAGATTGATTTGCGGTTGGGTTATCATTAGCTGAAGATTCGGGATCCGGATATTCCGAAGACTGCCTTATAGGACTCGGTATGGTCACTACGAGTTCCTTGTGATGTTATTTGGGATGACCAACGCCCCAGCATCATTTATGCACCTGATGAACAGTGTGTTCCAGCCTTATCTTGACTCATTCGTCATTGTGTTTATTGACGACATCATGGTGTACTCTCGCAGTCGGGAAGATTATGAGCAACACCTGAGGATCGTGCTTCAGACCTTGAGGGAGAAGAAATTGTATGCAAAATTCTCGAAGTGTGAATTCTGGCTTAGTTCGGTGGCGGTTTTGGGTCATGTGGTATCAAGTGAGGGGATTAAGGTAGATCCAAAGAAGATTGAAGCAGTGCATAGTTGGTCCAGACCGTCTTCGGCCACTGAGATTCGGAGTTTCCTTGGTTTGGCCGGGTACTATCATCGTTTCGTAGAGGGTTTCTTATCTATTGCTGCACCTATGACCAGATTGACCCAGAAGGGTGCTCTTTTCAGATGGTTCGGGGAGTGTGAGGCGAGCTTTCAAAAGCTCAAGACTGCTTTGACTACAGTCCTAGTGTTGGTGTTGCTTACGGGTTCGGGGTCTTATTCTGCGTATTGTGATGCGTCATGTGTTGACTTGGTGCGGTGTTAATGCAAGATGGTAGGGTGATTTCCTACGCATCTCGGCAGCTGAAGACCCATGAGAGGTATTATCTAGTCCATGACTTGGAGTTGGCAGCCATTATTCACGCACTGAAGATCTGGCGGCATTATTTGCACCGTGTCCCTTCTGAGGTCTTTACTGACCACCGGAGTCTGCAACATCTGTTCAAACAGAAAGATCTTAACTTGCGGCAGCGGAGGTGGTTAGAGTTGCTTAAGGACTATGATATCACCATTCTATATCATCCCAGAAAGGCCAATGTGGTAGCCGATGCCTTGAGCGAAAGGCGGAGAGTTTGGGTAGTTTAGCATAGCTACCGGCAACAGAGAGGTCATTAGCATTGGATGTTGAGGCCTTAGCCAACCAGTTTGTTAGATTTGATGTTTCGGAGCCAAGTCGAGTTCTTGCTTGCGTGGTTTCTCGGTCTGCTCTATATGATCATATCGGAGAGTGCCAGTATGACGACCCTTATTTGCTTGTCCTCAAGGACACGGTTCAGCACGACGATTCCAAGGAGGTTACTATCGGAGATGACAATGTGTTGTGGATGCAGGGCCGGTTATGTGTGCCCAATGTGCATAGGTTGCGTGGGTTGATTCTTCAGGAGCCCCATAGTTCACGGTACTCCATTTATCCGGGTGCCACTAAGATATATCAAGACTTGAAGCAGCACTATTGGTGGAGGAGGATGAAGAAGGACAAAATGGAGTATGTAGCTCGGTGCCTAAATTGTCAGCAGGTGAAGTATGAGCATTAGCGGCTGGGTGGTTTGCTTCAGCGACTTGAGAATCCCGAGTGGAAATGCTAGCGTGTCACCATAGACTTCTTCATTGGACTCCCACGGACTCAGAAGAAATTTGACGCGGTATGGGTGATTGTGGACAGGTTGACCAAGTCGGCTTATTTCATTCAGGTTGTGACTACCTATTCTTCAGAGCAGCTGGCTCAGGTTTATATCTCCGAGATTTTCTGTTTCATGGTGTACCGGTATCTATCATATATGATAAGGATACGTAGTTCACATCGCGTTTTTAGAGAGCGGTACAACGTGAGCTAAGCACACAGGTTGGGTTGGGTACTGCATTTCACCCTCAGATGGGCGGACAGTCCGAGCGCACTATTCAGATATTGGAGGATATGCTTCGGGCCTGCGTTATGGATTTCTGGGACTCTTGGGATCAGTTCTTGCCGCTTGTGGAGTTTACCCACAACAATAGCTACCAATCGAGTATTCAGATGGCTACTTATGAGGCTCTATATGGGAGACGATGTCGTTCTCTAGTTGGGTGGTTTGAGCTGGAGAGACTAAGTTATTAGTCACATATTTGGTTCGAGATGCTTTGGAGAAGGTCAAGATGATCCAGGATCGACTTCCCAATCTAGACAGAAGAGTTATGCGGATCGGAAGGTTCGTGATGTTACATTCATGGTTGGAGAGCGAGTCTTGCTCCGGGTTTCACCCATGAATGGTATGATGAGGTTCAGGAAGAAGGGCAAGATGAGCCTAGGTATATCAGACCTTTTGAGATCCTTGAGAGTATTGGTAAGGTGGCCTACAAGCTTGTATTGCCAGCTAGTTTATTTGCGGTTCACCCGGTGCTCCATGTTTCTATTCTCCATAAGTATTATGGTGATTCGTCTCATGTTTTAGATTTCAGCACAGTCCAATTGGATGAGGACTTGACTTATATTGAGGAGCTGGTGGCTATTTTGTACCGGCAGGTCTGAAAGTTTGAGATCAAAGAATATTGCTTCGGTAAAGGTTCAATGAAGGGGTCATCCGGTCGAGGAGGCAACCTGGGAGACCGAGCATGACATGCGGAGTCGTTATCCTAATCCATTCACCACTTCAGGTATGTCCTTATGCACGTTCGAGGATGAACATTTATTTTAAGAGGGGGAGAATGTAACGATCCGATTAGTCATTTTGTATAATTGCGCCCCGTTACCCCTTTTTATGCTTCACACATGCGTGTCTATGATTTTATGACTTGCCGGGTTGTTAGTTTCATTCCGAAAAGCTTTCAGGTTGATTTGCACCCTTTGAGTCTTGACTTAGAAGTTTGAATTAGAAAGTATTGACCAAACTTTGACTTTTATGAAAACGACCCTGGAACTATATTTTTATGGCTTCCATAGCTTCGTATTGTGATTTCAGACTTGGGCGTATGCCCGAAATTGATTTTGGAAGTCCGTAGGTTGTTTATATTGATTTGCCGAAATTTGGCAATTTGAAGTTGAAAAGTTTAACATTAGGTTGACTTTTAGTTATCGAGCTCAAAATTTGATTTTGGGACTTCGAATAGGCCTGTTATGGTATTTGAGACTTGTCTGCAAAATTTGGCGTCATTTGGAGTTGATTTGATGGGATTCGAACGTTTAGCTGTAATTTTAGAAATTCTTGGACTTTACTTTAAAATCATCCGTTTTAGTGTTCGATTTGTAGTTTAGATGTTATTTTTGTGTTTTGATCACGCGAATGAGTTCGTATGATATTTTTAGATTTGTGTGGAGGTTTGGTTTAGAGCCCTGAGGGCTTGGATGAGTTTCAGACATATTTTAGAGTGTTTTGGACTGAAATTGTAGAATATGGTGTTCTGATGCTTCAAGTATTGCATTTGCGAACACCAAGTTTGCAATTGTGAACTTAGCAGGGGGACTTCAGGTATCGTAATTGCGATGCTAGGCTCGCAATTGCGAAGTGGTCTGGGAATTGGGTAGTTCGCATTTGTGACAAATATGTCGCTTTTGCGAGGGTAGCAGTGTTCGCAATTGACCCATCTTCGCATTTGCAAAGAGCTCCCAGGCCTGTCAGTGCCGCAATTGCGAGACTTTCTTCGCAATTGCGAACCCATATTGCAATTGCAATAACTGTAGCTGAACATAAGGGCTAAAAGTCGGGATTTTGTCTCCTATTCTCTCATTTTTGAACCCTAGACTCGGTAGGAGGCAATTTGGAGAGAGATTTTCACCTACAAAACTTGGGTAAGTGATTTTAATCTATTTCTTATCATATTCCATCAACATATCTTAGATTTTAACATAAAATATCATGTGAGTCAAAGTGAAAATTTGTGAATTGTTCTCATGTTTTTGAAAAATATGAAATTGAGTTTTGAGAGCCGATTTGGACTCAAATTTTGAAACTAATCACATATGTGAACTCGTGGGGTCATGAGTAGACGGAATCTACCATTGGACCCGGGTTTTGACCGGGCGAACCCTGGGTTGACTTTTGTTGACTTTTTGGGAAAAGTATAAAGATCTTAGCTTTATCTATTATAATTGATTTCCATAGTATAGTTTGATGATATTAAGTCGATTTTGGTTAGATTTGAGCCACGTAGAGGCAAATTTTAAGGGAAAAGCTATTTTCGAGTGTTGAATTGGTCTAGTTGAGGTAAGTGTCTTGCCTAACTTTTTATCGGAGAACTGTCCCTTAGGAATTGGGATTGATTGTGTCTTTTGTGCTATGTGAAAGCCGTATACGCAAGGTGACGAGTGGATACACGGATTATACCTGGTATTTGACCGTATTAGGCTACTTAAGTTTCCATCCTTTAATTGAAAAGCCATATCATGTTCTAAATTCTCATAGTCAATCTACCCTTATTTGTGTTAGTCTATCTTTACATGCCTTAATTGACTTGTTTAACACTTGTTCTGCATCCTACTTGATAAATTGCTCTTATGCTTTAGTTGAACTTGTTGCCTCTTTTATTGTTACATGCTATCTCTACATTGTTGATTATCATTATTTGAAGTTATTATACATGTTATCTCTTTCATTGTTGACTATCATTAGTTGAAATTGTTGTTCATGTTATCTCTTTCATTGTCGATTATCATTATTTGAAGTTTATGTTCATGTTATATCTTTCATTGTTGATTTTCATTATTTGAAGTCATTTTTATACATTATCTCTCCATTGTGAGTTGTTCTTATTTAATATCGTGATTATACATTATCTAACTGTCGAGTTATTGGTGTTGAAATTGTGAAAGCCGTTATCATGTTGAGGCGAAATTGTTATTGTTGAAACATCTTCCTTGTTGAGAATTTTACATTCATTGTTGTTGTCGATATTCTTGTACCCATAGTGGTGGATCTATGAGCTATTATAGTGGAAATATTGATATTATTGATTGTTGGTAAGTTGTGATATATGGGCACTTGTGGTGCGAGTTGTGCTTGTGATGTGATATTGACGCGCATGCAGTGGTATATGCTTGGGTTTAATGTGCATGTGGCGGTATAAGATAGGACTTATGTGCGTGTTGCTTGTAGGGAGTTACATGAAGCCATGCAACGTCATAAGGTGGGTTAAAGTGCGTGCAGCTATTTTGAAAAAACTGTTTTCAAAATCTATTTCAAGTCTAATGCTCACGCGGCAATATAACAAAGGATTGTGATTGAGATTGTGAAATGTGAATATAAGGCGGCACCTCGGTTGTGATTCTTGATATATATACACGAGGGGTTACCTCGGAGGTGATTCTAATTGTATACGAGGCGGTACCTCGTTGTGATTCTTGTTGTTTATCTCATGTTGCAAGACTCTTGGTGAAAACACTTTTGGTCGTTTTGTTCTTCTTTGTTTCGTTGGTTATTGTCTGTGTATGATCATTGTGGTTCTTATTAACTGATTTCTTTGTGTTATTTCCGTGCTTACAATTCTATTATTGGTTCATGCAGTTAACTGTTTCGTATTAGTTATTTCTTCGTTTCTCATTATTTATCCTTATTACGTTTTTATATTATTTATTTATATCCTAGTAGGTGTTATGACCTGGCCTCGTCACTACTCTACGGAGGTTAGGCTCGATACTTACTGGGTACCGTTGTGGTGTACTCATACTATATTTCTGCAGATCCAGGTACGTCTTCTCGTGCCGATCGTTAGTGATCATCTCTTAGCTGCTTATGGAGACTTCAAGGTATGCCTGCTCAGCGTCCAGCCTCAGAGTCACCTTCCTTTACTTTTTACTACTGTTGTATTTTTCATTCAGACAGTGATGTACTAGGCACTTTAGCTTACTCTGTAGAGCTTATTACTCAGTTCCACCGGTCTTGGAGATTGTATTGTTGTTGATTCTGTTTTTGGAAGTTTACATCAATTATTTAGCTTTGTTTTAGTATTTTGTTAATTATTTCTGCCTTATTATTATTAATTGTTAGGCTTACCTAGTCGTGAAGACTAGATGCCATCACGACATCCTACACAGGAAAAGTTAGGACCGTGACAGCTAGTGTATCTTATCTTACATGATTTATATGTAGTTTATTTACATATATTATTTATCTGTCCTAACATCTTGCTATTGTGATATATTTGTAGTTCAGTTGTTGTACCCTGCTATTTTTTGTATATTAATAAGGGTATTAAAATGATCTTGAATAATTTATATAACTCTTGCGTTTTTGACACATTTAATCGAGTGAAGAGAAAAGGAAAAGGATCGTACATAAGTGATCATGATATGTACTGACAATTTAGGGAAGTGCTTCTTGTTATTTTTAGGTTTTTAAAATAGAAGATATGTTTTTAAGTTTTACCTATAGTGTTCACAGGCTATAACTTTTGTAGAGAAGAATTGGTTTAGCGACATTGCCACTTTTTAACTTCCCTCCATTATGCAATAGACATTACAGTTTTCTGAGTGCAGAACTCCATTCAAGAAAAAATAAATGCAGTACACTCTTAAAAATAGTATAATAACAAGTTTATCTCATGCACCAGCATCTTTTATAGCTTTTTCCATATTGTGCATAACTATTACTTGAATACTGATCTACTATCACCTTTTATTTCATAGTTTCGGAAACTCAGAGGGAAAGAAAATGGAATCGCTCCTCCAAAAAATGAAAATTGTTCTCTATCATCAAAATGATCATATCAGAGGCATTTTTAGGCGTTTTTGAAGACAAGAGAAGCCTCGTGATGATGACTGAGCCAACTCTAGAATTGAGGAAAAAAGTGTCATATCATACGTGTCAAGACTATGCCTCAAATAGTGGGATTATCAGGTATTCTTGAGGGATTTGCATTAATCGGTGAGAATGAGTTCTTCTATAAATAATGCTGAAAAAACATTTTTGACTCAAAATTTACCTCTAGGATTAAACAATTAGATTTTATTAACAAGATAGGGTTAATCTTAGCTAATAATAATATCCACGAGATTATTTAACTAGTGTAGCGTCAAAATGTTACAAGATCTGTAGTAACAGTGATGAATGTATAATAATGAATGACACTTAATGGCATAAATACGAAGTCAATAGCATTAAGTAGCAATAAAATGCATATAATGGTATTTATGTAAATAAAAGTAACAAATATGACCGAAAAAGGGATGAAATCGTGTAACATTCCTTCTGACAATGATAAATGATTGATGAACTTTTGAATATTCGGATTCTCCTTGGATCATGGGAGAAAAACTAGACAGTGATCTCAAGAAAAAGATGTCTTTTGTATGTATGTAATAAGCAAGAATCTCTAGAGAATATCAAAGTGTTCTTTTACAAGTGAGTGTTCAATGTCCCCTATAACTATGTCTCTTTCTATTTATAAGGGGACATGTGCCATGAAACCCTAATAGTACAGATTTTAGGAATATTCACTGAAATATTTTCTTTAAAATCAAATCAATAAAATTAGCCGTTACTGTTCCGTTAAGGAGAGTACTCGTCCTCGACCTTGATCTTTGTTGACTCCTCGACCTAGCCCCTATCTTTCGTCAGATTACTTCAGTCTTAAATCCGTCTTTTGTTGAAATCATACTGATGGCATGTGGTAGCCTTCGATGACTCTCTTAGTGCTATGGCCTAAATATAACTAGGATAATTTTGGCCCATATAGTTAGTCCCTCCGCTGTTGAGGTCGTCTTCGGGGGTGAGTTCAATGAGCGGATAATGTCGTTCATGGTTGTCTTTATGGTCGAGCTTGTCGAACAGATAACATGGGTCGTGGTCGTTGTAGTGAGCAGGCAACGTGGCTCTCTGCAAGCCGTATATTTCAAATCCCTTACATTTCCCGGGTGATTTGTTAGAACCATCTGGGCCAAGAGAGGGGTGACGTTATGATGTCATACGTCATGATGATGCTTGTTCCCGATGCATTGTGTGGATTTGCGCATAACCTTCAATTGGATTTGTTGTTTCGATTCCGGTGCCAATTATGATGAATCGTTCTGGGTTTGGCGCCCACTATGACAAACCGTTTTAGATTTGGTGCCTCAATCTCTATAAACAGGGTTGGTCAAACCCGAATTTGAAACTTTTATTCTTCCAAACTTCCTCTCTGAACCTCTTTTTTCTGCTTCGTTGCTCTATTCCATATCCCAAACTCTCTTCTCAGTATTCCTTTTCCATTTCTGATAAGTATGTCAAATTTATCATCTGATGTTGGTGAAGGGAGTCACCCCATTCCATTGGCAGTTGTGTTCCCTGCTCGTAGGAGAATGCAACTGCATTGTAGAGGATGAAACTTTTCCATTGGTTGAGGAGATCATCCCCCACAACCCCGAGGCCATGCTCGATTTCCAATGAATGCCGGACGTGGCGCTTGGAAAATTCCTATTGACAATGGTGCCCAAACAATTGGCTGAATTTAAAGCCAAGTTTGGCCTCCCCAACCATATCGAACTAATCCCAGCTGTGGGGGACGAAGTACATGTTCACCGACCTGGGTACCGCACGCTATACGCTTACCCATTCACTATTGGTTACTCACTTCCTTTTCTCCTGCTGGTGGAGGATTCTGTCGCCACCATGGCATTTGCCCCGCTCAGCTTGCCCTTTACGTTTACAAGGTCATCAATATGTTGACCAAATTTGCTGAGCTTGCCGGGGTCGAGGTAACAGTTTGGCATTTGGTGCACCTATTCTACCCTGGCTTCTGTAGGGAGACGGTGTTGAACCTTTGCCACCATGGAGGCAAGTGCTTGATGGTGAAGATGGACGACAAGGCCAATCGCCAATTCTGGCGTGATTTCTTTTATGTCAGAACTAAGAACGTCATGGCTAATGCCGACACCTTCTCTGAGGCTTGGAGTTATACTCGTTTACGTCCAGTTTTCTTTTTTTACCTTTTGCATCTCTTCGCCTATTTTAGGCTAGCTAAGTGATTCTTCCTTCTTTGCAGCCAACAACTGTCCTCCCCCTCTAGCGGTATGCATCACCAATTAGGTCAGGCAGATTTCTTCCCCATGCCGCAGAGATTCGTGACTGGCTGAGCTTCTTTAAGAAGTTCAGACCAGCTCTCTGTTCCGCAGGCGATTTCTCTTTTTGGCCGCGATTGTTGCTTCTCTTTATTGTAAGTTGGCTTGCTTTGTTAACTTTTGTGTTTCTTCCTTTCCCAGGTACAGTCAGGGGGTCTTCTAGAAGGAGCAGGGCGCTTGTTCCCTCTTTTAGGAAAAGGGATGCTATGCCTTCGGTTTCTGCCCGCGTCGTGGCTGCTGAGCCTTCTGTACCTGGTCCCGTCTTGATTGCCCCAGGATTTGAATTGACCCCCATCCCAACTGCTGCTTCCGCTCCTCAACTATTCTCGCTTGTCGATGAGGACGGTGGAGTTTCCCCTGGTGATGTGGATCTAAGGCCTTGTAGGAGGAGAGCTGTAGACGCCCGGGGGGGGGGGG
>MCJB01032655.1:21415-47313 GCA_002018475.1 Nicotiana obtusifolia | reverse complement strand
GGGGGGGGGGGGGGAAGGCTTAAAGAGATTTTCGTGAAGCTAAAAGGAAAGTATATCGAGTACTGTGTGAAGTACCGGGAACTTCGAAGTCGGCTTCGTAAGGGAGGCGATGTGCTGGCCTTGAGAGAGGATTTGAAGAAGAGGGTTGAAGAGCTTATGGCGGTAGTGGAAAAGTGCAGTGACCTCGAGGGAACATTGAGGAGCAAAGAAGAGGAGCTTGAGCTCAGTAAGGGCGTGGAGGCCCAATGTAGCGACCTTCAAGCTCAAGTAGTCCAACTGCAAGGACAGTTAGAAGAGTGCCAGTTCCAGGTGAGGCTTTAAGGGGTGAGATTGCCGAGAAGTAGGACGAGCTCGAGCAGGCAGAGTCCTCTCGGTTGGATGCTCGGAGGAAGGTGGACATCCTTGAACTGGCGAACAAAACTCTTCGTGCTGAACAGGAAAATGATCGTCAACGGCGAGGGCTAAGGAGGACCGTCTTGAGGAACGGATCGGGGAGCTAGACAAGGAAAACTCTGAACTTCACAATCGAGTTGCTGCTCTCGAGGCTGAATTTCCTAATATTCCTCGGGAGCTGTACGAGGATTCAATCCATGTTAAAGCTCGGTTGGATGTGCTCCGCGACTTACATGCGGCGGGCACTATTTAGGGAATGACTCTTGAGGATGCTCGAGTCAAGGCTTGCGAGGCTCAGCTCGCCTATGATTATGATCCCGCTACGCCTCGTCCTGGTGAGGAGGATGAGGAGGAGGGAGTATATCGGCCCGAGGACGAGGCCTTGTATGATTTTGCTTACCCTCAAGGCGAGGATGTAGAGGATGTTGGAGGCCGAGATGGTGATGGCGTCGACGGTCGGGGAGGTGATGGCTAGTAGTTTTCTTTTAACTTTTTGTGTTTTGTTGGCGTCTTTGAGCGCCTTTTGTAAAAAGCTCTTTATCTAAATATGAATATCAACGTTGATCCTTGTACCTTTTCATTCCTGCGATTTGTTTATGTACTTGTATATATTTGCTTGTGTTTGCATGTTTCGCTTTTGACCGTAGTCTTTGAGTCGAATAGCCGTGGGCCATAACGTTCCTTTGTTTATATAGGTTAAGTATGTCTCTTAGTTAAGGTGTGGCCGAGGGCCCATAGGTGTTGTTCGAACCTTGTCAAACTTAGCCTTTCATTAAGCCGTGGCTGAGGGCCGATAGGTGTTTGTTCAAGCTTGGTCAAACTTAACCTTTCGTTAAGTCATGGCCGAGGGCCGGTAAGTGTTTGTTCAGGCTTGGTCGAACTTAACCTTTCATTAAGTAATTGTTGGAGGCTGATAGTGTTTGTTCGAGCTACGTCGAACTTAACCTTTTGTTAAGTCGTAGCTGGGGGCTGATAGCTGTTTGTTTGAGCTTGGTCGAACTTAACCTTTCGTTAAGTCATAGCTGAGGGCAGGTAGGTGTTGTTCGAGCTTGGTCGAACTTAACCTTTCATTAAGTTGTGGCCGAGGGTTGGTCGGTGTTGTTCGAGCTTGGTCGAACTTAACCTTCCATTAAGTTATGACCGAGGGCCGATAGGTGTTGTTCGAGCTTGGTCGAACTTAAACTTTCATTAAGTTGTGGCCGAGGGCCAGTAGGTATTGTTTGAGATTGGTCAAACTTAACATTTCATTAAGTTGTGGTTGAGGGCCGGTAGGTGTTGTTTGAGCTTGGTCGAACTTAACCTTTCATTAAGTTGTGGCCAACGGCCGGTAGGTATTGTTCGAGCTTAGTCGAACTTAACCTTTCATTAAGTTGTGACCAAGGGCTGGTAGGTGTTGTTCGAGCTTGGCCGAACTTAACCTTTCATTAAGTTGTGGCCGAGTGCCGGTAGGTGTTTGTTCGAGCTTGGTCGAACTTAACCTTTCATTAGAGTAGTTTCGATAAGTGTGAAGTTCTATTACTTTGATGTTGTTTCTTTGATTACATCGTTTTTCCCTCGGGCAATTTTTGGAGAAAGTTACAAATTTTGGGTGTTGGCTAGTATTCCAGTGTATATCTAGTCCCTTCATTGTTCGACTTGGAGAATCTCGAGGAGTCGGGCAATGAAAAAGAAATTAGTCTATTCTCGTACGCTCCGACACGAAGTGTCCTACTCGTCGCCTCGTTAAAAACCTCCTTGAGAAAACCCTATTGGGACAAAACTCAAGTGAGGGAAAAAGAGTACGACTTGGGGGGCACTTCTTATTTTCTAGAAGCTAAAGTTTTTGAGGTGACTGATATTCCAATTGTTTGCTTGTTGTTTTCCTTCCATTGTCTTTAGGTGGAATGAACCCTTGTTTGCTTTGCCGATAATTTTGTATGGCTCATCCCAGTTGGTTCCCAACTTGCCTTCTCGTGGATCCCTATTTGCTTGGGTTTTGTCTTTGACTACGTAGTCCCTAATCTTGAGCAGTCGGATCTTTGCCTTTTTGTTGTAGTAACGTTCCGCCTGTTGTCTTTGGGCGACCATCCTTATGTATGCCACGTCTATTCGTTCGTCGATCTCATCGATCTCTTGTCTCCTACTCTCATCGTTGCTGGTGCTGCTTTCATGGGAGTACCTTAGGCTGCATTCTCCGATCTCAGCTGGTATAACTGCTTCTGTACCATAGACTAGGGAATAGGGCGTCTCTTGTGCTAGTCTTCCGGGTGGTTCTGTATGCCCGTAATACTTCTGGGAGTATTTCCGGCAAAAGTCCCTTGGATTCTTCAAGTTTCTTCATCATGATGTTTAATATGGACTTATTGGAGGATTCTGCCAGCCCGTTGCCTGTTGGGTGATAAGGAGTTGAAAGTATCCTCTTAATGTGCTATTTTGAAGAATTTGGTAGTTTTCTTTCTTGTGAACTAGGGCCCATTATCTCTTTGGGTAGGTCGAATCGACAGATAATGTTTTTTCATACGAAGGCGATTACCCCTTGTTCCCGCACTTGGGCGAATGCTCCTGCTTCCACCTATTTAGAGAAATAGTTAGTTAAAACTAAAAAAAATCATACATTACCTTGCCCCGACACGAGTGGACCCATGATGTCCATTCTCCACTTGATAAATGGTCATGGAGGTGATCGAATGAAGGTATTCACCTGCTTGGTGGATTATTGGGGCATATTTCTGCCATTGCTCGCATTTCTTCATGAATTTCGAGGCGTCTTTCTTCATGGTGGGTCAGTAGTATCCGGCATGTATGAGGCATCTGACGAGTGCTCGATCAGCGGAATGAGCGCCGCAATGGCCTTCGTGGACTTTCTCGAGAACGCTTTGGGTTTGGTTTGGGCTTAAACATTTTCCAAAGGACTGCAATACGTTCTCTTGTATAAGTCATCATGAAGGAGGTTGTATCTGGCTGCTTGCATTCTTAGTTTTTAGCTTCCTTTTTGTCATTTGGGAGGGTGCCATCCTGCAAGTACGTAATAATACGATTGCGCCAGCCCCAAGTTAAACTTACAGATTTTACCTCAATTTGGTCTAGTGACGAGTTGAAGAGATAGACTACGCTTTGGTCCCCGACCGTGATGCTCTTGGTGGCGGCATCTAATTTGGTGAGGCCATCTGGTTCAATGTTTTGAGTTCGTGGGATCTGGTCTAGCTGGCATTCATCAAAATTGGGCAGCAACTTACAGATCTCTTGATATTTTTGCAACCTTTGTTCGTTGATTTGGAAAGTCCCTATGACTTGGTTGACATGAGCTGAGAATCACAGGGAGTCTCAGACGCTTCGCCGCGTATTTGAGCATTAGCCTCAACCCTGTAATTACGGTCTTATACTCAGACTCGTTGTTAGTCATATCGAGGCATCTTATGGATTGGTGAATTACTTTGCCGGTAGGGACCTTGAGTACGAGTCCTTATCCCTATCCGGAGGCATTGGATGCGCCATCGGTGTACAGGACCCATAGGTCTTGTGTTTGAAGAGAAGCTTGAACGACTTATTTCTTGGCCTTAAGCATTACTTTCACGCTAAAGTCTACGATAAAGTCGGCGAGTACTTGCGACTTTATTGCTGTTCGAGGCTGATATGTGATGTCGTGCTCGTTTAGCTCGATGGCCCATTTGGCCAGCTTCCCCGACAGCTCAGGTTTATGTAAAATTCTTCTTAAGGGAAAGTGGTAATGACCGAAATAGAGTGGCACTAGAAATAGGGTCTGAAGCTACGGCCAATGCCATGGCCAATTTCTCGAGGTGTGGGTACCTCATCTCGGCGTCGACAAGTATTTACTGATGTAATAAATAGGATATTGCGTACCTTTATTTTCTCAAACCAGGACGATACTTACGTAATTTCGGGGACGACGAGGTAGACGAAGAGGTGCTCCCCGGGTTCGGGCTTCGAGGGTAAAGGTGGTGATGACAAATATAATGCTTACATGCACTCAGACGTCCACTCGAGGCTGTTATCCTTTTTGAGTGTGTCGAAAAATCTATGGCTTATATCAGACGACCGCGAGATAAATCTCGATAGGGCGGTCAATTGCTTAGGTATCCCATGGATGGCCTTGATTTTTTCTGGGTTGATTTGAATTCCTTGCTGCGATACTAAGAAACCCAAAAATATTCTTGAGGCTATGCCAAACACACATTTCTCGGAGTTTAGTTTCATCTCATACCATCTTAGTATGTCGAAAGCTTTCTTTAAGTGGTCGATGTAATTTTCTGCCCTCACGGTTTTGACTAGCATGTCGTCGCTATATACCTCCATGCTCCTGCCGAGTTGATCTTTGAACATTTTTGTGACCAACCTTTGATTGGTGGCCCCTGAGTTCTTCAATCCAAACGGCATGAATTTACAACAATATGTTCACCTGTGGGAGATGAATGTGGTCTTTTCCTGGTCTTCTTCCTCCATGAGTATCTGGTTATAACCTGAATATGCGTCCACGAAACTCAGCAACTCGTGCCCCGCTATTACGTCAATGAGCTAGTCAATTTGTGGCAATGGGAATGAATCTTTCGGGCATGATTTGTTTAGATCTGTGAAGTCCACACACATCCTCCATTTCCCATTTTTCTTTTTGAGCATCACCACGTGCCTATCCATTTGGGGTAGTTCAACTCCCTGATGGAGCCATTTACTAATAGCTTTTCTACCTTTTCGTGGACGGCATCATTGATGGTAAGGTTGAACTTTCGTCGGGCCTGTCTTACTGGGGGATAGAAGGGGTTGACGTTCAATTTGTGTGTGGCGATCTCTTTGGGGATGCCTGGCATATCTGCATGGCTGAAAGCAAACAAATTTGCGTTAGCTATTAAGAATTAGCTAAATTTACTTGGTTCTCGGAGTTTATAGCTGATGTAGGACTTTTTTTCTGAGGTTGCTGTGGTATAATTGGATGGGTTCGAGATCCTTTGTAGTTGATTCTGCGACTTCGACCGTTTCGGGGTCCATAATGACTTCCGTAGCTCCTTCTTGTGCGACCTCGACCCTGCTGATTGCTATGCCTTTTTTTTCCTTATCTTTCTTTTGTTGAGTTGTCATGCTATCCATGGTGACTCGGTAGCCTTCCAGGGACGTGCGCTGTTCCTCTCATATGCTGAATATTTCCCAAGGTGTTGGAAACTTGATCACTTGGTATAAGCTGGAGGGGACAGCTCCCATAGGATGTCCATAGTCGTCCCACTGTGTCGTTGTATGCGGTGGCCTGGTCCATGATATGGAACGTTGTCTCCGGAGTTACGCCACCGGCGAGGACGGGGAGTGTAATTTCTCCCGAAGTTCATTCAACTGAATTGTTAAAACTGGTTAGTATGATGTAATATGGCACTATCTTATCCTCGAGTCTCATCTGGACTCGAGGATGGATGATGCACGCACAACTCCCATCGTCTACCATAATACGTTCAACATCAGTATCTAAAATTCGTAAAGTAATGACTAGAGCATTGTTGTGGGGGAAAGTCAAACTGTCGACATCTGACTCGTCGAAGATGATACTTTCTTCCAGTCCGTCATATCGTTCATGGGTGATCCATTTTTTGACCTTGTAGGTGGCAGTGAACTTGATGCCGTTGATGGAAGCATCATCACTTCCATCAATAATCATATTCATGGTACGAGCTGGTGAGGGCGGATTGGCGGGCCTTGACGTTCTCGACCCCTAGCGAAAGTGTTCTTTCCTTTGTCACTCAGCAGTTCTTTGAGGTGCCCTTGTTGCAACATATTCGCGACCTCTTGCCTTAGGGCGATGCAATCTTCTTTTTTGTGTCCGCGCTCCTGGGGGAATTCATAGTGGGCGTCGGATTTTCTAGTGCTCGGATTAGACCTCATTTTTTGCGGCCACTTCACCTTTGTTCTGAACTTCTCAAGGGCGTAGACCACCACTATAGGTGAAACACAAAAATTGTGAGTAGATAACAAAGGGGGCTTTTCTCATTCCTGTGAGTCGCCATCCTTGGCCTAGACGGGCCATCATCATAGCGAAAGGAGGGAGGGGCGGGTGCCTTGACATAAAGCTGATGTTGTTCTCTGTTTGGACGTGAGACTGGGTTGTCCCTTATCATGTTATCTCTTTGTTCTTTCCTGGGCTCGGTTTGTACCAAGATGAGTTGTCGAGTTGGTCCGTTGAGGTCGTCATCATCTGCTTGGACCTCGGCACAATAGGCATTATGGATTTCTTTCCAAGTGGTTGGGGGATACTTCATTAATCAGCTCAGCAACTTTCTGGTCGCTCTTGAACCCTCTCTTCTCAACCAATTCTGAAAGGCTGCGACTGCCATCCCCTCGAACACATTTGGTAAGGTTATCCTTACCCTGTTGAATCCAGCGAGGAAGTCCCTCAGTCCCTCTCCTAGGGATTTCTTGATGGTGAAGATGTCGTCTACTCTCGTTTCGACTTTCTTGGCCACGGCATGTGCCGTCACGGTCTTGTCGGCCATTTCTTCAAATATTTTAATGGAGCAGGCTGGTAGCTATGAATACCATGCTAATTCCCCCCTCCCCCCAAGGTAAGGATTTCGCCAAATTTCTTCAGCAAGATGGAGGAGACCTGTTCCTTGGTGAGGTTGTTTCCCTTCACAACAGTGACATAATGAGTCACAGGGTCTTGGGGGTCGGTTGTACCATCGTATATTATGAGATACAATGGTATTTTGAAGGTCTTTGGTATAGCATATGGGGCCTCTTTCTCGCTATATGGTTGTTCCAGAATCTACCGGCGTCCCTTTTCAGCAATAATTTAGGGGAACCCGGTATCTTATCTACTTATTCCTGGTGTTCATTCATTTGGTCTCTGAGCATCTTGTTCTCATTCTCCATTTCTTCCATTATTTTAAAAATAACAGCGAGGACGCTATCACCTGCACTGTTAGTAAGATTGCAAGTTTTACCTGGAGTTGGGGGGTCTGGTTGATTTCCCTGTTCGTCCCCTCGTTGTACGGTGTCAGCTCTTGTGGTTTCTGTGGCCATGCATGTAGTTTGTTTGTTGAGCACACTTAAAAGGGTATCAGTTAGCCATACTTCGAGGAGCTTTTTCATAGTAGGTGGCGTCCCTTCTCCTGTAGATGTGGAAGCTCCTTTCCCATTTGGTTTCACTGTGCTGCAAAAAGGAAGAGGCGACCTCTCATGCCTGGGGGAGGCAGTAGGCGTCACATCCTTGCCTTGTGTTTCATAGCTTTCATTGATGACATTCATGAGGTTAGGGGGAACGTCATCTGTTGCTCTAGCCCCGTTTCCTTGGTTACCTACCATGGAAATTTCTGGACGTGCAAAGAGGAGAGATAAACTTCGTGGCTTGTTAAGTTAGCAAATCAAGTGAATTGTTGATCTAATGGAAACTAAAAGATTAGCTAAGAAATCCCCACAGACGGCGCCAAACTATTTGACCCAAAATTTAGATTTAGGTTTAAACAATTAGATTTCGCAAGATAGGGTTAATCTTAGCCAATAATAATATCCACCAGATTGTTTAACTAGTGCCGTGTCAAAATGTTTCAAGATCTGTAGTAACAATGATGAATGTATAATAATGAACAATATTTAGTGGCATAGATATGAAGTAAATAGCATTAAGTTGCAATAAATGGCGTATAATGGTATTTATGTTAATAAAGGTAATAGATATAATCGAAAAAGGGATGGAATCGTGTAATGTTTTCTCTGACAATGATAAATGATTGATGAGCCTTTAAATATTCGGATTCTTCTTGGGTCATGGGAGAAAAAGTAGACAGGAATATCAAGAAAAAGATGTCTTTTGTATGTATGTAATAAAGCAAGAATTTCTAGAGAATATCAAATTGTTCTTTTACAAGTGAGTGTTCAATGCCCCCTGTAACTATGTCTCTTTCTATTTATAAGGGGACATGTGCCATAAAACCCTAATAGTACAGATTCTAGGAATATCCACTGGAATATTCTCTTTAAAATCAGATCAACAAAACTAGTCGTTACTGTTCCGTTAAGGAGAGTACTCGTCCTCGACCTTGATCTCTGTTGACTCCTCGACCTAGCCCCTATCTTTCGTCAGATTACTTTGGTCTTAAATCCGTTTTTTGTTGAAATCATACTGATGGCATGTGACAGCCTTCGACGACTCTCTTAGTGCTAACGCGGCCTAAATATAACTAGGATAATTTTGACCCATACAAACATAAGGAGCATTGCAGTTTTCTTCTTCGTTGGATTGGGAGGATAGAGTTATTTGAGTAGTTTATTGCATGAGTTATTCATAAGACATTAAATTTGGAGATCAAATACTTTTGTTTTTCAAACTTCAACTAAATAATGTCTAAATACCTACTTTACTTTTTCATTTGACCATTTTTAATCAATGTAATAATTCTTGATAAAATCATGAAGAAATGTATGATTAGTAGAAATTGAATTTCTTTTATATGACATTAATTATTTAGTCATATTTTGTTCTTCTTTATAACTATGCGAAGCGCGAGTAAATTTACTAGTTCTCAATAGCTAAAAATTCTCCATTTATTTAACCAAACAAATACTGAGATACAACTTTCTTTTCTAATTAATGAGCGATTTTCAAAATCAACTTACTTCCAACTAGTTAAAATATGTTCCTTTTTATTCCATATTTATTTTAAAAAGAGAAGAATTCATCGACTAATATTCTAAGAGAAAAAAAAAACAATTGAGATGTCTGCACCAACCTCTTTGTTTAATACCATTGTATTCTAATAATCAGCAACAGTTTTCTTTTTCCTTTTTGGTTGGACTAGTGGATTTTGACCGTCCCAATTTACCTGGCGTTATTTGAATTTCGAGAATCAAACGAGTTCATTTTATATCTTGATTTTTTCATTTTTTAAAATATTTTAAATTATTAATCATTATGACTTATATTACTCTTTTCGGATTAAATATGTAAATTTTATTTCGAAAAATTTAAAAATTATTGTTCAAATTCACGATCAAAGTTAACTTGTTTTGGCTCGCGAAATTCACGAACAACCACATAAATTGAGATGGAAGGAGGAATATCTTTTAAGAATATTTATAGCTTATACAATTCAATATGTTTTAATTATTTTAATTCCTTTAAAATATTTATTTAATTAGAAAACATATACCTTTTCCCTCTCACTTTCTCTCAATCTTTGAATGGTTTTTGTCCACCAAAGGACAGAGTGATCCTTTAAATTTCAAATTCTCTGACCAGAAGAGTTATGGCAATAAATCAAAAATCCATTAATAAAAGCTAAACCACAAAAAGATTATTAAGAACATTGATATTTTTGTATTATTTTTGACTTTATAAATTTTTTCTTTTAATATTTTTGTAATTTTTTCTTGCACATGATATCATTTAATTACACTTGGTATATACATACTTGCGTTACACTTCCAAGCAAAATATTTAAAGCAACATATTTGTAAACCCAAACCAGTGTCCAATCCAAGACAATGTTCGGAGCATCCCCCAGTTTCAGCCGACCATATAGGAATAAGGAACAAGATATTTCGTATAGTGCGTCAAACTTGACTTCTTTGCGTTACAATATTAAAATTTGTGGTTATCGTATATAAAGAGCTTAAGATGTTAGTAGAAATGTGTAACGACCCAGCCGGTCGTTTTATGTATTGTGGTCCCGTTTGCTTATTTATTGCTTCCTCTATATTTATTTGTGATTATATGACTTGTCATTTGGTTGGATTGGTCTCGGGGTGGTTTCGGAGTGATAGGGACACTTAGTCCCACGGTTGGAGGCTTTAGATAGAAGAGTTGACCAGAGTTTGACTTTTGTATAGATGACTCCGGAATGGAGTTTTGATTCTTTCTATAGCTTCATATGGTGATTTTGGACTTAGGAGTATGCACGGATACTGATTTGGAGGTCCGTAGGTCGTTTTGGCTAGAATTGGCGAAAGTTGGAAAGTTGAAGGTTTGGAGAGTTGAGAAATTTGATCGAGTTGACTTTGTTGATACTGGGCTCGAATTTTGGTTCTGGGAGTTGGAGTAGGTTTGTTGTATCATGTCACGACCCAAAATTCATCTAGCCGTGATGGCACCTAAACCAACCCGCTAGGTAAGCCAGTTAACAATAAACCAGTTGAAATGATATTTATTAAGAGAAAAAATGAAAATACAACTGAACTGTTATACAAGAATTCCCAATGACCGGTAGTACAAATCATGAGCTTCTAAGATTAAGAGTTTACAAAGCTAGTGTGAAATAAATACATCATCTGTTTGAATGTACATAAATAAATTTTCATAAGTCTAGGGCTACCATGAACAAGAGGCAGCTGTAACTGGAACGTAGGTATACGTCTTCAACGCTAGCTTCTGTCATACACAGCAACATCAACGTCCAAGATCTGCATGAAAGCTGCAGAAGTGTAGTATGAGTATAACCGATTTCATGTACTCAATAAGTAACAAATCTAACCTTAGGTTGAAAGTAGTGACGAGCTGGGACAAAGGTCAGAGTCCAACTACAATAACCGGCAACAATCCATAACAATATAAAAAAGATGGTACAAGAAATAACTTAATAAATAAATGCTCAGCTCGTATATTTTCGAAAAATAAATATTTTCTTTTCAAGTATAACAGTAAAACTCAATCTTTTGCCGAAATCACCGAAAATATGTGTAAGTCTGAAATCTGTGATTTTTCTCAAAACCTTTAACAACAGCTAAGGAATTCCATTATCAGATGGCATGAGGAAAAATACTTCTCTACACCTGCATATCAAGTATGCATGTCTAATGCAATGCAGCACAGTGATGAACTCATTTGCTCACACTCTCAGAGTAACCAATCTCACTGTCTCGCATTTCCACTCATCACGCTCAATATTTCGCACACTCAGTCACTTGGCACTGTTTAGGGCAGATTTAGCCCAAACAAAAATGATAACTCGCGCACAATCACTCAGTATTGTATATGACCAATCCAGCCCAGGGAAGATCCATATATATATATATATATATATATATATAAATGTGATAACTGACATGAGTCACTCAGTACTGTATACGGCCAATCCAGCCCAGGGAAGATCCATCCCTCTATATAAATAATTAGGCAAGATCTATGCCAAGGAAAGATCCATCCTTCAATATAATATCAACTTCACTCACTGTGGGTGTGTAGACTTCTGTGGAGCTCCTTCTGCCCAAGCGCTATAATAAGCCAAATCCAGGCATAAATCAATTAAAAAATGCTACGACATGCAGCCCGATCCCATAAATATCACTCACAATCAGGCCCTCGGCCTCACTCAGTCATCAATCTCTCCAGTCTCTTGGGCTCCCAATGTCATAAAACTAGCCCAAAATGATGATATGATGTATCAATAAGTAGCAATAGGGACTGAGATATGATATGCAATGAATGAACATGACTGAGTATGAAATTACAATTTAAACATATAATTTGACAGCAGGAATGACCTCAGTGGATCCCAATAATACCAGCATTTGCCTAAGCATGATTTCTAACATGAGTCACATCTCTGTTTCTCTAACACATGAAAAATACATGGAAAATACAAGTCAATTGGCTACACAGCTCTACGGAATCGACCAAGTCTCAATTTCTACGGTACACGCCTACACGCCCATCACTTAGCATGTGCGTCACCTCCAGACAAATCACATAACACGTATAATCAGGGTTCATACCCTCAACTCCAACTTTAGAAGTGTTACTTACCTTGAACAAGCCAAATCCAACATCGAGCAAGCCAAGAGATGCTCCAAAAATGCCATCCCGCGCGCACTGATCTCTGAACGGCTCGAAACTAGCCAAAAGCAACTCAAATACATCAATTAATGCCTAAGGAAAGAATTCTAAATGATAAAGGTTGAATTCTTAATCAAAATCTCAAAATCAACCAAAAAGTCAAACCCGGGTCCGTGCGTCGGGACCTGGTAAAACTTATAAAATTTGACAACCCATTCAATTACGAGTCCAACCATACTAGTTTCACTCAAATTTGACTCCGAATTGATGCTCAAAACTCAAAAACTCACTCTGAGAAACTTTAGGCTAAAACCTCCAATTTCTCTTTAAAATTCATAATCCAATTGCTAAAAATGAAGATAGAATCACGAAATATAATAAAAATGAGTGGAGAACACTTACCCTAATCCATATGGTGAAAATCGCTTCAAAAATCGTCTCAATCCAAGCTCCATAGCCCCATATATGCAAAAATGTTTGAAACCTTCGAATAGAGTACTTTATACACTGTTCCAGGGGTACCATTCACGATCGCAGTCACAAACCTCGCGATTGCGATTACAAAATTTTAAAAAATAATTTTTACCCTTTGCGATCACAACCATTTTCACGCGATCGCGATGAAGAAACTTCCGTTTAACCCTTCCCAACTCTTCTTAGATATCCTGTAGTATATTAGCCATAAATTTTTGTATAAAACTCCAAATGACAAACAATTTAATTTTCTGAGAACTAGACACAAAGAGTTACAACTTTTATTTTTGGATCATCTCCAATTTCTTTATAGATTGCAAGTTATAAGCTTCCAAATTCGAGTCAGTGCAGCAATGATTTTCTTCTATATGATTGCGTAAAGTCCTCCGTAATCGTGATTCACCGCTCCATTTTACCTATTTTTCTTTTTGCTATTGCGTCCAAATCTATGCTATCACAATGTACACCCCTGTAGCCAAAAATCAGCAACTAAAAATAGTCCGAAATCACCCCGAAACTCACCCGAGCTCGTGGGATTCCACGCCAAACATCCACACAAGTCTAGAAACATCATACGAACTTGCTCGTGTGATCAAATCACCAAAATAACACTCGAACCATGAATAGGACATCAACACGCATGAAATTTAAAGGGAGAACTCAAGAACTTCTAGAATTACAACTAAGCATCCGAATGCTATCAAACCAACTCCAAACGAACCCGAATTTTGCATGCAAGTTCCAAATCATAATGTAGACCTATTCGATGCTTCAAATCTCACTTAACAACATCAAAATCACAAATCACACCTCAAATCGACTTAATGAAGTTAATTAACTTTCAAAATTCAAAACAAACGTCGAACAAGCTTAAACACCTCGGATTGATCTCAAATTTGGCACATAAGTCATAAATGACATAATGGGCCCACTATAACTTCCGGAATCGAAATCCGACCCCGATATCAATAAAGTCAAATCTCGATCAAACCTATGAACATTTTCAAACCTTCAAAGTTTCAACTTTCGCCAATTAGTGTCGAAACCTTCTAAAATTATCCAAATTCAAATACGCGCACACACCCGAGTCCAAAATTACCATCCCGACTTAATAGAATCATCAAAACTCCGATCCGAGGTCGAATACTAAAAAGTCAAACTTGGTGAACTCTTCCAACTTAAAACTTCAACATTGAAATTCATTCTTCCAAACAAGTTCCAAAACACCTGAAAACCAATGCCAACAATTCACACAAGTGATAATACATCATACGGGGCTACTCGTTCCCCCAAACTACCGAGCGAAGTGCAATTGCTAAAAATGATCGGTCGGGTCGTTACATATCATTTATGACTTATGTGAAAATTTTGAGGTCAATTGGAGTTGGTTTGATATGATTTGTCATTAGTTTTAAAAGTTGGAAGTTCATTAATTTTATTAGGCTTGAATTGGGGTACGATTCATGATTTTGTTGTTATTTAATGTGATTTGAGGTTTCGACTAAGTTCGTATCGTGTTTTAGGACCTGTTGGTAGGTTTGGATCTGGTCCCGGGGGCCCTAGGGGCCACGGGAGTGTTTCGGATGAGTTTCGGGCATTATTTTTTCATCTATGTGCAGTTGATCTGATATCTGGTGTGGGCTTCATCGCATTCGCGAAATAGGGTTCGCATTTGCGAAATATGGTTCTCGTCGCGTAGTGTTATTGATAGAAGGTGGTTTTTGCTCTTTGCGTTCGCGACATAGGGGTCGCATTCGCGAAGGCTTGAGGAGGCTGTGCATCACGATCGCGAGCAGGGAGCCACGTTCGTGTAGAAGGAAGGCCGACTTAGGGGCATCGGGCATTTAGCCTTCACGTTAGCGGGAGAGCTATCACATTCGCGTAGGCATGGGATCGACAGTCATCGCGTTCGTGAAGGAGGAATTTGGCAGTTGGGGAGATTTGTGCTTAGCGAATGCAAGGCATCGTCCGCGTTCGCGAAAAAGAAAGAACTAGGCAGACTGTTAAAAACAAAAATCGAGATTTTTGACTCAGATTTGTTATTATTTCATGATTCCATCTTTGCTTTTAGCATCTAATTAGTAAATTAAAGTGAAGAAATGGGGGATTTTGTGAAAACTTTTCAAAAATAAAAAATGGAGGTTGAAGGTCGATTTAAGGTCAGAATTGGATAATTTTGGTATGGTTGGACTCGTAATCAAATAGGTGTCCGGAATTTGCGAGTTTTGTCGGGTTCCAAGGTGCGGGCCCGAGTTGACCTTTTGGGTTGACTTTTTGACTTTGGTTAAAGATCATAGCTTTATCGTATGGAAACGATTCCTATAGCTTGTATTGATTATACTAAGTTGTTTGTTACTAGATTCGAGTCGTTCGGAGGACGATTCACGAGGCAAGGGCTTGTTCGAGTAGTGAGTTATGCGTTTTGAGGTAAGTAACATTTCTAAACTTAGAATTGGGGTTATTTATCCTTGGAAAACGTGTTATTTGTGTTGTGTTGGGGTAACACACATTCTATGTGACGGGCGTGTGGGCGTACATCGTGGTAACCATGATCCGGTGGATTTTTGTACTGAGTTGCTATCAAGTCTTGTGTTATCCGTGTAATCCCTACTTGTTAGGGTATTTGAGCTATGATTCATGTTAGAAATCATGTTCGTTTATGTGCTTATTCGGTTGTGATCTAATGAGGTTATTTCTACTATTTTTTTGAGTTATCTGCTTTAACTACAATTATGTACTTGTGAGCACGTAATTTTTGCCCCACATCGAAATTGCTCCTAAAAAACATTTTAAAAAAAAGCTTTTAATTATTTTATAAAATTTTAGGAGTTTTTCTATATTTTTACTTGATTGTTTTTGTCTGTATTGGTGTTTGGTGCATTTTTAGTAGCATTTTAAATCCTAAAAATAACAAAAATATTTTTAATCTTTCATTTTTTAGATTTTAATTGCATGATTAATTGTATTTGTAAAACACTAAAATACCAAAAAATACAGTAGTCACTTTACATGCATTGTTAGTTAAATAAATTAGTTAATATTTAAAAAATAGCTAAGTGGGTCAATTTTGTAAATTATGTTTTAAATTTAGAGTGTCAATTGAGTGGTTAAAGTTGTAAAAGAAATCAATTAGCCAACTAAGAGAAAAGAGATGGGTTATTTAAGTTTTGAAATCGGATTTGGGTGCCCAATCTTTTGCCAATACCAGCTCAACTTTGCCTATTACTCGGTCCGTTTTGGTTTGCTCTCAGAGACTACCAAACAACGTAGTCCACTCTCCCAAACATCGTCGTTTTGGTCTCCATTAATCCTGGCCCTTAATCATTTATGATCTAGCTGCCCGGAACTGGTCGCTTACCCCACTTAAAACTGTCTCAAATGACCCCTCCTAACCCCTAAAGACGCCTTACTCTCGTCTTTCTCACCCTCTTCCCAACACCGTCGCGGAAAATCGCCCACGGTGGCGGCACCACTCCAAACACCATCAAATTTTCATCCTACAACCTCCTCCCCATAATCTCCAGTTAATTTCTCCTAAAAATCCCTCCATCTCCAAGACTTATATATCTAAGATTACAAAAAATAAAAAAAATAACATAACTCTATTTCTTCGACATTTTTAACTCCTTTTGACCAAGAACCTAAGTTGATTAATTGTTCTTAATAAGAATAGTTGATTAATGTTGGTTTTGGCTCATTTTGAAGCTGCCAGATTCGGTCAAATTGCCGTTGACCTGCCAAATTCTTCTGAAATCCTTCTACGTTTTCGTTTGGAGATCAATAGGTAATTGTAGTTCTTTTTTTAAGTAGTTTTTCTTCTTCTTTTTCCAGTTCTTCAAAAAATATGCTCCCTTGTTAGTTTGTTTCTCTCATATGTTTAGTATGCCTTAGATCGATTAGGATTTAATAACAATTAATTATGTGTTTATTTAATTAGATTAGTAATTAATCACATGCTAGTTAGGTTTGATTGCGTATTGAGGGTTGATTGATTTTTTTAACAAGAGTTCACTTCAGCTTTTCAGTTTCGTTTTGGCTTGATTAAGTGTTAGCCTGTGATGACCCGTTGTTTAGGGTTTGGGGCTTGTTCTGTTAACAGGAATGCCCATTAGAATTATATGGTTCAGTAGGAGAGGGTAGGTAGTGAGTGTGAGACTGTTGGCTAGTTTCTTTTGGCCCAAGCCCAGTTGTTTGCTATGTTAATCAAAGGTAAAAGAAAAGGAAAAGGATAAATTATGAAGTAAAAGTGATAGAAGGTTCTAGGAGGATGTAGAAAGGACTGATTTGCAAAAATGAGAAGAAATAGGGGTACAAAAGAGTTAAAAGAAAGTTCTAACCACTTGCCTACAAATAAGGGATTGTATTCATGTTTTTTAGCATTTATTCATCTATGCATTTGACAAATACACACATTGATATTCTCTCATCACATACACTTTGCATTTCTCATACATACTCACTCATCCTCACTCATTCTCTCACAGAAAAACACTCTGAAATTCAAATTTAGAAACAGAAAAAGAAAAAAAAAAGATCTAAAAAATTCATTCTGATTCCTACCGAGTTGCTTTAATAATTTCTGGGTTCTCAAGCTGTCTTTGAAACTAAGGTTGTTGCTGATTTATGCTGTTGATTGATTTTCAGTAGCTGAACACCATCTCTTTGCTTCTTCAGACCTTTATTTGGTTATCTATTGCCTACTTCCTGCTTTAGGTATGTTAATCTTCACATGTTATTCTCTTTGAGTATACAAATGAAGACTTGAATGTTTGATTCCATGGCTACACTCAATTTCATGCACTATTTTGTGTTTAAATTGCCAGATCTGCTTATCTTTGTTCTAGATCTGCTTATCTTTGTTCTTCTCTTAGAGCTATCTCTGTTTGCTCTTTTCTCTAGCTGAAATTAGTTTGAAGTCACTCATAAACTAATCTATTTGCTGTTGATATCACTTATTTTAATGAAATCTGTTAGTTAATTAATATATGGTCACATTTGAGCATTGATGCTGTTGGCCGTGGATCTAGTCGTTTCATGAGGAGTTAGTTTTGAATTTGTTCATTGTCAACATTTTAAAACATGTTAAATGGAAATCAAGTGTTGAGCTCAAGATGAAATCAAAAGCATGAGGAATTATCAATCAATTGTTTGAATTCTATTTGTTGTAGTATAATTTAATTCCAGAAATTGAAAGTTTGGTGCATATAAGAGATTATTAGTGTAAGCGAAAACCTTGAAATTCAGTTTTGGTGCTGTGATGTAGATTTAAATAATCATATGTGGATATTCTAGAAAATTCTTGCTATTGCTTTCATTTTCGAATTTGTTGAGTTGTCTTTGTGCTGTTGTATTCCCAGAAGCATTGGGCCTTAATATTTGGCCCATTCGAAGCAGTACAAGTAATTTCAAGTCTCAAATTGTAACGCCCTATCGGTAGTTTTGAGCTCTATCGCGTTGTTCGGCGGTTTGAGGCCTTGAATAGCTTCACTTCATGTATTATGAGTTGTACGTGTAGTCGTAATTTAACTTCGGGAAGTTCAGAGTAGATTTGGAAAGAAAAATTCTAAATTCTGAAACTTTAAGTTGGAAGAGTTCACTAAGGTTTGACATTTGAGTAACGACCTCGGAATTGAGATTTGATGGTTCCAATAGGTACATATGATGATTTTGAACTTGGGCGTCTGTTCAGGTTGAGTATCGGGTGGTTCGAAAGAGTTTCAATGCTTATTATGGAAGGTTGGCATTTTGAAGGTATAAGAATTTCCTAAGTTTGGTTTGAAGTAGGCTTTGGTGTTATTGATGTCCGTTTAGGGTTCCGAGCCTTGGAATAGGTTCGTATCATGATTTATGACTTGTACGTAAAATTTGGCGTCATTTCGGAATGTTTTGATATTATTCGGACACGTTCGTCGAAGTTTGGAAGTTTGAAAGTTTAAAGAAGGATTTTTATCGTCAATTCATAGTTTGGATGTTGTTTGGTGTGATTTGAGGCCTCGAGCAAGTTTGCATCATGATCTGGGAATGGTTGGTATGATTGGGCGGAGTCCCGGGGGCCTCAGGGGCCTCGGGGGCCTCGGGTGAGTTTCATACGGGATTCAGATCGATTTGAGCCTTGTTGGAGTTGCTGGAATTTTTGTTGCTGGAGCGATCGCTTATGAGGAAGTATGGTAGCTTTGCAGAAGCGCTTGGGCAGCCTGGGCGTCTGGTCGCTAAAGCGGAGGCGAGCAGTGCACCTGCATGTGCGCATAAGCGAGGCTAGTGCCGCATGTACGGGCAAATACGCAGATGTGCGAGGCAGTGTCGCATCTGCGATTGCGCAAGAGCAGAAGAATTTCCGCAGCTGCGATGGGCTGCTAACATTGGACTTCCGCAGGAGCGAGATTTTTCTCGCAGGAGCGGGCTCGCAGGCGTGCAAATGCATCCGCAGGGGCAAAAGTCGTTGGGCAGTGGGGTGTTTTTAATCCGAGACTTAGCCCATTTCTCACACATTTTCATTTGGTTGGGAGATTTTTGGAGCTCTTGGAGGGAATATTTTCATCATCTATGTCAAGGTAAATAATTTTTCACGTGTTGTAAGTTAATTTCAAGGATTCTATATGGATTTAAACATGAAAATTTGGGATTTTGGTAGAAAACCTAGAAATTGGTATTTTTGGATTTTGACAACGAAATTGAATATGACATTGGGAATAAATTATATATTGGAGTTCGTGGTGTTATGAGTAAAGTTTATCTTCAAAAACTTCGGAATCCAGACATCTGGGCCCGAGGGTTGACTTTATTGACTTTTCGAGCGGAGTGAGAATAATTATTATTTGTTGAATTTTAAGCATTGAAGTATATTTTGATTGATTTACACGTTATTTGACTAGTTGCGGTACGTTTGGCTTTGAGTTGAGGTGTTAGAGAGGAGTTGGAGCTGGTTATGGAACTTCGGAGCGAGGTCTCTTGTCTAACCTTGTGAGGGGGAAACTACCCCCTAGGTGATGTAATTGATATGTGCCATTAGTTGTGGGTGCTACGTGCGCACGAGGTGACGGGAGTCGGTACGTAGCTAAAGCATGTTATGTCCGGGTAGACTTAGGACTGTACCATGTAATATTTGAAATATTTGAACTTATTCTGCTGGCTTAATTAATTGAAATTGTAACTGAACTTAATTTAGAAATACATACATATATATTAGGCTGAGCCTTATTACCTTGAGTTGTTGGAAAGTTATTTGAGAAACAATAAAGGTTATACTCACTTTGTATTCATATACTGTATCATAAGCTTGTGTCTCGTAATTTGAAAATTCCTTTCCTTTCTTGTGGAGAGGGCTAAACGCCTCGGCAGGATTATGCACCAAACTCTCATGGGAGCGGGTTGTTCGCCTCGGTAGTATAATAGATGTATCTATGGTTCGTGCCACTTGACCCTCGGCAGTGTACACGCTATGATGGGATCGGGCTGATCGCCTCGGAAGTATCATACTCTTTCTGAATCTGGCCGTACGACCTCGGCATAATCGTGCGTTATATCGCTGAATTTCTAATCATATTCTTCTTCTTTCTAATTCATTCACTTCAAGACTGGTTTTGAACGCCGCGTAACATCATCTTCAAACAACCTCCACCGTACACCAACCAGGAAGAAAGATTTAGTGACAGTCTGAATATTCATAAGGTTCTTCCTTCCACTGATGCCTTGCATCTTATATGGTATTTCCTTATCCGTTTGATATTGGCACTTGATATTTCTGAGCTTTTGAGATAGAATACGAGATTGAGAAATTGATATCGTTAAAAAGAAATTTTGGAAGATTGTGTTAGTTACAGTTTTACCTCACTACTACTATTGTGCTTCTTATCTGTTATGACTTACCATGTTGATTTTGGACCACAAGTAAGTGTCGATGTTGACACCTCGTCACTACTTCTTTGGGGTTAGGCTAGATACATACTGGGTACGCGGTTGATTTATGTACTCATATTGCATTTCTGCACTAAATGCGCAGAATCTGATATGTTCATTTGGTGATCATCTTGGCGCGTAAGCGCAATTGTTAAGGAGACTTTATGTGAGCTGCATTCCAGGCTACGCATCATAGTCCATAGAGTCTCCATCGTACTATTTGTTTTATCCTGTCTCATTTACATTCTAGACAGATGTTGTATTATTATTGTATTCCTTAGTAGATGCTCATGCACTTGTGGCACCGAGTTTTGGGACATACTAGTTGATGCTTATGGTTTTGTATATTTTCATCGCCTTTTGTTTCTCTTATAAAGTACAAATTTTGTACGTTCCCGCGGATTTAAAAGTGTAAATTTCATTCCTTATTAAAATTTATGAATTTGAAAGTGATAAAATGAGTAATTAAATTGATCAATCACCATTGGCTTGCTTGACGGTGGTGTTAGGCGCCATCATAACCTATTGAGGATTTTGGGTCGTGACAGCTTAGTATCAGAGCTCTAGGTTCGCTTGGGTCTCATGAGTCATGAGCAAGTCTAGTAGAGTCTTGCGGATAGGTACTGAGACGTTTGTACTTATCTTCGAGAGGCTACAGGGCTGCAGGGGCACTTCCCTTCTTGATTTCTTATTGTGTGGTTTGATTCCTTTGAGGCTTATGCGTTTATTTCTTTCCTACTCAATCTTATGCGACATGGAGCACTTGTAATTAATTGCGCTTGTGGTACTGCAGATGTGGTGCAGGATGTTTTTCCCTACGTACTCGAGCGAGTTCTTATCATCGTCTTGTGGAAGGGGGGTTTTGTCGTTTCATGCCCTGTATTAGTATTGCCTATGGTTTTGAGGTTACGCATAGATTGCTATGATGTTCTTGCAATGTTATCGTGCAAGTGTTGGTGCAATGGTAGGGTGCTTGTCTATGTGTCGAGGCAGTGAATGACTCGAAAGGAGGATTTCTCAATACATGGTTTAGGGGTTCCACATTTAATTTCGGCGGGGGGAAAGACAATCGGTCTATGGATGTTCAGGCTTTAGTTGGTGGAGTAGCGAGACTTGATATTTTTGAGCGTAATGGAATTCTCATTTGCAACGTGGTGTCATCATCCGTGTTTGAACGCACTAAGGTTCCACGGTGTTATGGTCTTCTTCGATTTGTCTTTGGGGCAGGGTGTTGTGAAGTGGTGCCTAAAAGCGGTTGTCAGAGATAGCGGAGTGTAGCGGTTTCATAATTGAATTGGTGTTTCTAATATTGATGGCTCGAGAAAGATGATCTTCTATAAGGTTTAGAATTGGTAGCATTTATTAGTTTAGGTGCTACAGGTATGTATTTGATTTGAGGCAACATTTGGGCAACAAAGTATGAGGAAGGACATGGTGGGAGATGTCTCGCGGTGGTTAAATTACTAGCAGTTCAAGTATGGAAAGCAGAGGTTGAGAAGTTGCTTAAAGGAGATGTTTTAACCGAAATGAGAATGGCAGATTAGCATATGGATTCTGTGGTAGGATAGCCACGTGCCTTGAGAAAAAGTTTAGAACGATTTGGGAATCGTGGTGGGACGTGATTAGGTCCACGAGTTTTTATTTGAGATGGAGACTACTGCACTGAGGAAGATTTAATATGGCAAAGAGGAGTTCCCTTGAAATAATGAGGGGTGTGAAAACTTGATTACCGTTTTTGGATGCAGCGTGACTTCGAGTTTGGAGTGTATTGTTTGACTTTCAGTTGATGATAATAGGGAATGAACAGACTTGTACAGCTGGTGGACGAGTATGGGCTCAGGAGGGTTTATTGAATTCGTGGTGGTTGTACCCAGTGTAGTATTGTTGGAAGATGTCGGCATGGAATTCCATAGGTGGATTATCTCCTGTGAGCAGGTTAGCGGTTGCGTGATGTTGATGACGTTTCTATGAAGAGTTCTACTTACTACCTAACAGGAGATCGAGTGTGCGATTGTGGCTGATAATTCGGAATGTTTTATGAAAAGCTTAACAAAAGATTTCGAGAAACTTGGCGGGTTAAAGGTGCGGATTCATGGTGATTGAGAAGGAGGAATCTTTATGGGTTCTAGATTTATGTAATTGTAGCTTAAAGCTAAGTGGGGGAGTCCACCGTCTACGATTGGAGCGCGTGGTTGTCTGCTTGTGCGGTTTCTGGTTATCAGTGTATTTGTGGGTTATTATGACTAAGAAAAATAAAACATCAGGGTTAATTCGAGTGAAGAACTTGATGAATGTTTGCTATGCTTCGCCTTATCGACTCATGTGCAGTTTTAGAATAGGGTCGTATCGTGATTTTGTGTCTTGTATATAAAGTTTGGTGTCATTCTGGAATGTTTTGATATGATTCGGAAACGTTCATCAAAGTTTGGAAGTTTGAAAGTTTAAAGAAGGATTTTTATCGTTGATTCATAGTTTGGATGTTGTTTGGTGTGATTTGAGGCCTCAAGCAAGTTTGCATCATGTTTTGGAAATGGTTGGTATGATTGAACGGAGTCCGGGGGCCTCGACTGAGTTTCAGACGGGATACAGATCAATTTGAGCATTGTTGGAGTTGCTGGAATTTCTGTTGTTGGTGTGATCGCTTCTGCGGAAGTTTGGTCATTTTGCAGAAGCGAGGTGAAGCACGTAGAAGCGGCTTGGTCAGCCTGGGCGTGTGGTCATAGAAGCGGAGGCTAGCAGTGCACCTGCGTGTGCGTAAAAGCGATGCCAGTGCCGCATGTGCGGGCAAATGTGCAGATGCGCGAGGCAGTGTCACACTTGCGATTACGCAGGAGCGGAAGAATTTCCGCAGGTGCGATGGGCTGCGGACAGTGGACTTCTGCAGGAGCGAGATTTTTCTCGCAGGAGCGGGCTCGCATGTGCGCAAATGCGTCCGCAGGGTCGAAAGTCGCTGGGCAATGGGGTGTTTTTAATCCGAGGCTTATCCCATTTCTCTCTCATTTTCATTTGGTTGGGCAGTTTTTGGAGCTCTTGGAGGGAATATTTTCATCATCTATGTCAAGGTAAGTAATATCTCACTTGTTGTAAGTTAATTTCATGGATTCTATATGGATTTAAATATGAAAATTTATAAAAATTTGGGATTTTGTTAGAAAACCTAGAAATTGGTATTTTTGGATTTTGATCACGAAATTGAGCAAAGAATTGGGCATAAATTATATATTTGAGTTCGTGGTGTTATGGGTAAAGTTTATCTTCAGAAACTTTCGGAATCCGGGCATGTGGGCTTAAGGGTTGACTTTATTGACTTTTTGAGCGGAGTGAGAATAATTATAAATTGTTAAATTTTAACCATTGGAGTATATTTTGATTGATTTACACGTTGTTTGACTAGTTGCAGGACGTTTGGCTTTGAGTTGAGGTGTTAGAGAGGCGATGGAGCCGGTTATGGAACTTCGGAGTGAGGTAAGTCTCCTGTCTAACCTTGTGACGGGGGAACTAACCCCTAGGTGATGTAATTGTTATGTGCCATTAGTTGTGGGTGCTACGTGGGCACGAGGTGACGAGAGTCTATACGTAGCTAAAGCATGTTATGTCGGGGTAGACTTAGGACTGTACCATGTAATATTTGAAATATTTGAACTCGTTCTGCTGGCTTAATTAATTGAAAATATAATTGAACTTAATTTAGAAATATATACATATATATTAGGCCGAGCCTTATTATCTTGAGTTGTTGGCAAGTTATTTGAGAAACGATAAAGGTTATACTCACCTTGTATTCATATACTGTATCGTAAGCTCGTGTCTCGTAACTCAAAATTTTCTTTCATTTCTTGTGGAGCGGGTTGAACGCCTCGGCAGGATTATGCATCACACTCTCATGGGAGCGAGTCATTCGTCTCGGTAGTATAATAGGTGCATCCATAGTTTGTGCCGCTCGACCTTTGGCAGGGTACACGTTATGATAGGATCGGGCCGATTTCCTCGGCAGTATCATACTCTTTCTGAATCTGGCCGTACGACCTCGGCATAATGGTGCGTTATATTGCTAACAGTCTGAATATTCATGAGGTTCTTCCTTCCACTGATGCCTTGCATCTTATTTGGTACTTCCTTGTCCGTTTGATATTGGCACTTGATATTTCTGAGCTGTTGAGATAGAATACGAGATTGAGAAATTGATATTGTTAAAAAGAAATTTTGGAAGATTGTGTTAGTTACAATTTTACCTCACAACTGCTATTTTGCTTCTTATCTGTTATGATTTACCATGTTGATTTATTGGACCATTAGTAAGTGTCAATGTCTACACCTCGTCACTACTTCTCCAGGATTAGGCTAGATACTTATTAGGTACGTGTTGATTTAAGTACTCATACTACACTTCTGCACTAAATGCGCAGGATCTGATAGGTTCATTTGGTGATCATCTTGGCACGTAAGTGCAGCTGTTGAGGAGACTTTATGTGAGCTGCATTCCAGGCTACACATCCTAGTTTACAGAGTCTCCATCGTACTATTTGTTTTATCCTGTCTCATTTACATTCTAGACAGATCTTGTATTATTATTGTACTCTTTAGTAAATGCTCATGCACTTTTGACATCGGGTTTTGGGATATACTAGTTGATGCTTCTGGGTCTGTATATTTTCATCGCCTTTCATTTTTCTTATAAACTACAAATTTTGTACGTTCCCGTAGATTTAAAAGTGTAAATTTTCTTCCTTATTAAAGTTTATTAATTCGAAAGTGATAAAATGAGTAATTAAATTGATCAATCACCGTTGGCTTTCCTGACAGCGGCGTTAGGTGCCATCACGATCTATAAAAAAATTTTGAGAGTGACACAAATACTCCGAGATACCTGGGCTCAATTTCAGGCCCATCTGGAGGCCTACACATTATACGCACTTTCTTGAAAGGGATTGAAACCCATTTCTATTCATTTAACTTGCTGAAGGTCTCGTGTAAACAATTAGGCAATTTAACTAATGATGTTAGTATCCATGTTTATTGCCTGCTGAATAAATAAATTAAGAGAAAGCTTTCGATCAAACTACAGATCATCACAGTACTCTTACGTGAATCCCATCAATAGTTTAAGATGCCATGTGAATACTCCAGTAAGTAACTCTTAGATTATTACGTAGTTTCAATTCTCCAATTTTTGAGACACACATATTTCCACTTCACCCCTCTATATATGCTTCACACGCAAAGTTCGTCACATTCTTATACCTTCCCAAAAATCATAAACTTAGTAAAAAATAAACAAATTGACGAACATCGTAGCTTGCTTTAGGCGTGATTATTAATAAATCATCGTGATTACGTGTACGATTCCCGTGGCATAGTCCCAAAATTAGAGTGCACGCTTGCGTGATTCGAC
>MCJB01032655.1:1348-20537 GCA_002018475.1 Nicotiana obtusifolia | reverse complement strand
CCGGCTCGAGTTGTTCGCTCGGGTAAGCCTTGTCTAGAACTCCACACCTTAATATTTAAACTTAGAAAAACAAAGCCTCATGCCGGATCTCTAGTAGGTACTCTTGTTTGCATCACCTGCACTTGACGTTGGGGACTCAATGCAAGGGTTGGGTCCGTCTAAGACAGGTATACCCCCAAAAATAAAAGACCACCCTGGTGTATCTTACGTGCTACTTGTTGCATTTGTTTGTTCTGGTTTGCACGTTGACTGGCTTCGAGAATAGGAAAAGAAAATCAAGAAAAATCAGGATAAAGAAAATTTACCCGCTTCCTGAAAATCCCAATTTTCAAAAAAGAAAGAGAAAGAAAAATCCTGAAACTCTACCGAAGTTTAGAAATTTGTTACAAAATGAGTCCAAATTTTCAAAAAATGACCTTTTAACTGAATTTGAAAATTCCCCCTGAACTACGTAGTTCTGGTTCTCACCGAATGTGAGATACGTAGGCAACCTTCATCAGGTCTTGCCCCAATCAAAAACAGTAATATGACTTTTTTTTTTTTGAAACATGGTCATCACCCTGGGCCGTTCTTGTCAAAATAACCTCAAGACATTCTCCAAGACGACAGGAGGCTGTTTTTGCAAGAATAGCCATAATGTTAACCCAAGTTATTTTTTTCCACATATTCATCACCTTTTGGCAGAAACAACCCTAAAAACTTTCTTCAAGCGCTGAAGGGACGTATTTGCAATAACAACCCGTGCTTTATCGTTGAGTTATTAAACTGAATTTTCAAATTTAACCACTTTGTGTTTTTTGAAAAAAATGTCGGTTATGGCCCTTTGTCTTAATTTACGTGCAAAATAAGCACTGTTGAGAATTTACCTTTTTGGGTCGTAGACGAGATTCCATTGAGACTTCACATGTGGTGGAATGACCTGGGGGAGGTCAGTCAGCGTTTCGTGGCCAAGGCATTAGGTGGTCTCACCGGACTTTTGAAGATTAAACCTAGGGTCGATCTGATTGAGGCATTGATACCGTTCTAGGACCCGAGACATAATGTTTTTCACTTCTCGGATTTTTAGTTGACCCCTACGCTGGAGGAGATAGTAGGTTATGCCGGATATGATAGGAGTCATAGGCATCACTATCCAGTAGCCCCAAGAGCTGTTACCCCTCACAAATTTTTGGACCTTTTGAATTAACCGACAAGTTAAGAGTGAAAATTTGGCCGAAGATTACTGTATTTTCCACTTTCTGTATAGCCGGTATGGGGACCCTCATGGATATAAGGCTCCAGACACTTGTATTTTTCATCAAGGGAAGAAAAAAAAATGGGAGTCGCACAGAGGTTTAGCCTTCATAGGAGCATTTTTGGGCACTCTGATATTCCTAAGGGAGAACGGACATATAGAGTTGGGCCTTGCAGGGGTGGCTGACTTTCTGGCCACGAAGGCTAATATTCTCGTGCCAATGATTCTCGTAGAGATTTATTGAGTTCTAATCGCTTGTCGATCTGGCGCAAAATTATCTGAGGGTTGTAATCTGTTATTTCAAATGTGGATTGCGGAGCATCTTTGTCATCATCCTAGATACATGAATTATGGGCTAACCGAACTTAGTTGCATTGAGGAGTACGAAAACAGGGTAAGTGGCTATGAGCTGCTAGAGGTTACTAAGGCTTGGTTCACACATCTATGTTCGCTAGCTACAAATCAAATTGAGTGGACTTTCAGTTGGCTTTTGGTCAAAGAGGTTATCTACATGTCTGCCGACGTGTGCTTTCTGCAATATATGGGTCTTCGGAGTATTCAGCCTTACGCTCCACATCGGGTTCCACACCAGTTGGGAAGATATCAAACGGTCCCTCATGATGAGGATCTGAGTACACAGGTCTTTGAGTTACGCCCAAGGGCTGCTTTTCCAAAAGAAAAGGTCCACCAGATTTGGCATCGATGTAGGTTTCTGGAGCCATAGACTCAGGGGCGGGATTTATCATCCAGGAAAGTAGAGTCTAGCTATATGGCATGGTATGGTAAGAGAGTTTGGGTCAATCAAGAGCCGGAACAGCCTGCCAAAAGGCCCCATGTCCAACAGTTCACAGATGGGGCACACGAGTAGTGGGTTTGGGCAGCAGAAGAAAAGGAATACCGTGTCACCATCAGCAAATTAGAAAATCAGGTTAGAGCCATTAAATTTGAGAGTGATCTGCAAGCCGCCGAAGATGATGGAGAGAAGAAAAGGTTGGCTCGAGAAAATGAAGCCCTTCAAGCCCAACTCCGAAAAATGAGAATAGCCGCTGAGACGCCTGTAAGAAGTGAAAGAGGCCAAAGAATCATGGACAACTTGAGGCAAAAAGTGTACGACCATGCAGTTGATCTAACGAAGGCCGAAAAAGATTTATCAAAAGCTCGAGCAAGGACGGTCCAATTGGGGAAAGATGCGAAAGAATGCATGATGTTAGCCCGCCAGGCAAAGCAAAATTAAGACAAAGAAGTTGCGATTTAAAGAAAAGAGTTGGATGCTCTTGAAAACGAAATGGGTCAACAATTGAAAGACTTCAAGACGGAAAGGGAGCATTGCTATGCATTGATTAATAAGTTGGAAGAGAATGTGTTGAATATGCAAAACCAGAACAACAGGGCCATGCAAGTAGTAGAAGCACAAGAATAGCATATTGGACGGTTGCTGCAAGAACGGGGTGCTACTAAGCTCTGAATCAAAGAAATAACTGACTACACCGCAATAAAATTCCATGAATGTAAGAGTATGACTAAGGGTATGTTCTTTGTTTCAGTCTTTCGCTCCCCAAGTCATGGCCGACCTAGAGCTCCTTCATGGTGGGATTGTAGGTGGGCCCGCGCTGTGACCGACTGATGTCACCCAGGACCCTGGATTAGAGTTTGAGAGTTAATTCCCTTTTTTGTTTAGTCATCAAGTATATAGTTTACTTTTTCTCGCTTCGAGTCTGTTGTCCTTCATCTGTTTTGAGTCTGTTGCTTTTGTTTTTGAGTCTGTACGTCCTACTATTAGAGTCAGTTGTTGATGTTTTTGAGTCTTTGTAATGAAAAACCTAAAAAGATTTTATTAATGAAATATTGAAACCCCCAAAATTTCTTTGCTTTGATTTTACATTCTTTTCCCTGAACTACATAATGGTCTGATTCATGCAGCGTCATGGTATGTAGGCAATCCCAATCAGATGAGATCATATCCATAAACAAAACTAAGCAAAAATCAATAAAAAAGAGAGAGAAATTGAGAGAAAAACAAATAAAAAGAAAATAAAACAAAGAGTGACAAAGCAGAAGAGGAAAAAATAAAGAGTGACAAAAACAAACGAGAAAAACCAGGAACAACAAAACAAAAGAGAAAAAGAGAACGGGAAATAGAAGAAAAGAGTATAGACATTTAAAGCCGGGATGAAACACGCGACCGTTGCAAGCACATGGTAGAAGCGTTTAATTGTTTAGGCGCATTGTATCCCTATGTGCAGTTTCCTATCTATTAAATGCTTCAAAACTAACAAGGTTGTTATGCGTACTGTTAAGCCAGGTTCTATTCAGGTGGTTGGTTTTTGTTGGTAATCTGGCTTCCCATCCCTACTTCACAAGATCTAAAGGAAAGGTTTCGATGGCCTCCGAAAGCAATCTACACATTATAAACCCTGAGGATAGCCCGACATCGGCTATTCCACAACCAGAATCAGCAACTGCAGAAGAGAATAAGTTGCTGCATCTCCGCGTGTTGGAAATATGGGATGCTTGGTCTAATGGTAGGAAACCACCGAGTGCAATTACTGGGTTCCCTGAGTTGATCCCAAGGCCGAGTGGGGATACCCATGTCCCTGCATCCAACCCATTCATCCTATGCAGGTACCCTTCAATGCCGTCTAATGGCCCTAGCATGCCTTCTGTGGTTCATCCCCAGGCGCCTCTAACATTGTTCTTTGCAGCGCCTGTCTTCACTGCAACTCAGCTGACCGTGTCCAGGCCATGTTTTGCACCTTCGACATTCACGTTCCAGGGCCCATAATTTTAGCAGGATATGACCTATATCACTCCGGACTCATATACTCAAGATCCATAGTATGAGTTTCTAGCTGAAACAGAAAGAATAGTAAAAACTTCCAAGCAAGAAGAAATGGCTCGAAAAATGAAGAGCCTGGAGCAGAGTTTAAAGAACATGCGGGGCCTGAGTGGCCAAAACAGTGTCTCCTACTCCGAATTTTTCATGTCTCCATATGTTCATTTTCCAGTTGATTTCGTAACGCCAAAATGTGAAAAGTACGACGGGCACGGAGACCCGATTGCCCATTTGAAAAGGTACTGCAACCAGCTAAGAGGGGCTGGTGGAAAGCAAGAAATTCTACTGGCATACTTTAGAGAGAGTCTGGTGGAAATTGCCTCTGAATGGTACATCGACCAGGAAATCATTCACTGGCACGTACGAGACGACCTTGCCAGAGATTTTGTTCACCAATTTCAATACAATGTGGATATTGCTTCGGATAGAAACTCCGTATCTAATATGAAAAAGAAATCCATGGAAAGTTTTCGTGAGTATGCTGTTAAGTGGCGCGAGTAGGCCGCCTGTGTGAAGCCTCCAATGGATGAGATAGAGATGGTCAAAGTTTTCTTGCAGGCCCAAGACGCCGACTATTTTCAGAATATGATGTCTACCATGGGAAAACCATTTGCTGAAGCCATAAAGATTGGGGAAATGGTTGAAAATGGGTTGAAAAAAGGAAGGATATTGGGTCAGGCGGCCATTAAAGCTACATCGCAAGCCCCCCAGGATGGCTCGGGGGGTTTAGCCAATCGGAAAAAGAGAGAAGAGGGAGCCATGATGGCTTCAAGCTCGAGAGGGTCTCGCAGATCATTTAACTAGTCTTATATGCCACCCCCAACCCAACAACATTACTACCCACACCATGATGCTGCATACACTGTGGCACCGCCTCTATATGTGGTGATGAACGCACAACCCTACACACGGCCTCAGCCAAACTACAATCAAAATCGAGCTCCACCTCCTAGAAATAATTGGCCTTACCAAGCTCCATATAATCCTCGCCCATCACAAAATACACCCTAATATAATCCATGTTCCCGAGAGCCTCCCAGAAGAAACCATTTCACCCCCGTCAGTGAATCATACTCGAGTTTGCTCCAAAAGTTTATCCAATTGGGTTTACTGCAACCTGTGGCTCCGAATCAACCAAATCTCGAGTATCCGACATACAGGGATGATGCCATATGTGCATATCATTTGGGGGTGGTAGTCCATGATACAGAAGATTGCTGGACCCTCAAGAGGGCAGTGGAATACTTGATTTAAGCTAAAAGAATTATGCTGAGAGACGAGGAGGCTCCCAATGTGACCAATAATCCATTGCCTGCTCACAATATGATCTGTGATGACAAAGAATGTAACCCTACGCTGAAGGCCATTGTTGCTATCACTAGTTCGGAGGCAAAAACTGAAAAGGAAATAGCTCCGATCCCTCAGTCCATTGAAACGAAAGTTGAGCCGGCACCTGCCAAAAATTTGGTTCTTTATGTTCCAAAAGCCCTAAGGAAAGAAAAACTTGTCCTCAACACTCCAAAGAAGTTTGATGAAAGGAAAGTTACATTGAACGTGCCAAGGGTGTACGTACCGAAGGGAACACATGCAGCGCAGTGGCTGATAATAGCACCAATGCTGACTGAGCCCGTGGTTATCACTCCTATACCACAGAGTCCAATGAAAGATCCTATAGCAGTTCCTTGGATCTACAACAGAACTGTGGCTACTTACAAGGGGAAAGAAATTATGGGTGAATAAAATGAGATGACTCGGTCTGGGAGGCACTATCCTCCAGATGAGCTAAGGAAAGCTAAACAGAATAGGGACAACTAGATGCCACCTAAGAAACTCATGAGCAATGAGGAAACAGAGGAGTTCTTTAAGAAAATTAAAATTTCAGAGGACTCAATAGTCGACCAGCTCCGAAAGACTGAAGGCAAAATGAAGGACATCAAATTTAAATGCCCATCACGGCAAAATGAAGTTGAAAAGTTTATGTCCCACGCGACTAACCGTCTAGCAAAGTTTGACAAGCCAAAGATTCCCCCAACGCTCTAAATGGAACTTTGAAGAAAGAAGTCAGATTTAAATGCACATAAAAGAAAAATAAAGTTGAAAAGGTTAAGTCTCGGTACGTGACTAGCCGTCATGGCAAAGTTTGGAAAGCTAAAGGTTCTACAGGGCCAGAAATGCAATAGTATTCAGGAGACAACCAGTTGCAGTTGAAGTCATCATCAAAAGAAGATAGGCCGAGATCAAGTGACCGAAACACTCAAGGCAACAAAACCAACCACTGTTTCATTGAAAAATAGGAAACAGGTGCAATCCAAAGACAACCTTACAGTAAGTAGGTGCAACCAAAAGGAAATCGCGCAGAGATTAAAAACAGATCTGCAACAGCAAAACTCTAAAAAGGGAAGTCATCTCAAAATTCTTTCCCGTATTTTACTCATTCTCTGAATAAAACAAAAAACAAAAAGAAAGAAAAAGGAAAGAAAATTCAAAATCATGGTAGTATAGGGTACAACAATCCCTAGCTACATTTTCCAACGTAGGGTACACCACTCCCTAGTTGATGATGTTTTAGTCATAGGATACACCACTCCCTAGTCTCTTTACCAGTATAGGGTACACCAATCCCTAGCTATGTTTTCCAACATAGGGTACACCACTCCCTAGTTGAGTTGAACTTAAATGCAGGGTACACCACTCCCTGATATCTTCATTGATAGAGCTGACACACAGGGTACACCACTCTCTGATATCATTCTAGACATAGGGTACACCACTCCCTAGTCCCCTTACCAGTATAGGGTATACCAATCCCTAGTTGTGTCTTCTAACATAGGGTACACTACTCTCTAGTCTCCTCACCGGTATAGGGTACACCAATCCCTAGCTGTATTTTGCAAATAGGGTACACCACTCCCTAGTTGATTGAGCTTAAACACCACTCCCGTATATCATTATTATTTGATTAAGCTGAAATGCATGGTACACCACTCCATGATATCATTCTTAGACATAGGGTACACCATTCCCTAGTTTTTACCAGTATAGGGTACACTAATCCCTAGCTGTGTTTTCCAACATAGGGTACACCACTCCCTAGTTGATGATACTTTAGACATAGGGTACACCACTCCCTAGTCTCTTTACCAGTATAGGGTACATCAATCCCTAGCTGTGTTTTCCAATATAGTGTACACTACTCCCTAGTTGATGATACTTAGACTTAGGGTACACCACTCCCTGGTCTTCTTACCAGTATAGGGTACACCAATCCCTAGCGGTGTTTTCTAACAGAGGGTACACCACTCCCTAGTTGACGTTTGTTTTGGTGTCTGAGAAGGTTTTACCTCGAGGCACAGGGTTTGAGATGACCAAAAGAAGAAGTCTCAATCTAGAATAAAGAAAAGGAAAGGAGAAATAAATGAATCCAAATGTAGAAGTGAATGAAAAGATGTGGACTGCTCAAGACATGACAGAAGTCACGAGCATTGGATTTCCCATTTTGATCAGAAGAAGTCGTAGAAGAATGAACTAGCACTTGCAGCTAGCAAGCATCAAGGTTCAAATCAAAAGTCTGCATGAAGAAACCTTCAAGACTCAAAACCAAGCTTCAGATGACTTATAGATAGGAATCTTGTAACTCAAAGCTAATAGGCTTGCTTAGTTTCTTTTGATTTTGATTTTGGTGTAATAAGGAGCTCAGCAAGCAGTAATAGTAGCAGCAACGACAATTGAAATCACAGCTTTTCGGTAGTCCCAGCTACCAAAAGCTTCTAAAACTACACTGACCTGATTTCTTTATAGTCAAAGATATGTAGGCAACCTCAGAAGCAAGGTTCGATCAAATCTTTTTAAAATGCTTCTCATGGAGTATCAAGCGGGAAAAAGTTGCTCATGATTGCTCACTTTATCGTTGCCCGAAAACTCTTCATGTTCTCGAGCAAAGAGGGGCAGCTGTGAGCATGTAAGTTTTGCCCGACATCGAAATTGCTCCTAAAAAATATTTTAAAAAATAGCTTTTAATTATTTTATAGAATTTTAGGAATTTTTCTATATTTTTTACTTGATTTGTTTTGTGCGTATTTGTGTTTGGTGCATTTTTAGTAGCATATTAAATCCATTAATTGCATTTGTAAAACACTAAAATACCAAAAATACATTAGTCACTTTATATGCATTGTTAGTTAAATAAATTAGTTAATTAATAGAAAATAGCTAAGTGGGTCAATTTTGCGAATTAGGTTTTAAATTTAGACTGTTAATTTAGTGGTTAAAGTTGTAAAAAGAATCAATTAACCAACTAAGAGAAAAGAGATGGCTTATTTTTAAAATCGGATTTGGGCCAACAGAGGAGCCCAATCTCTTGCCAATACTCGCTCAGCTTTGCCCATTACTCAGTCCACTTCGGTTTGCTCTCAGAGACTACCAAACGACGTAGTCCACCTCCCAAACATCGTCGTTGTGGTCTCCACTTATCCTGGCCCTTCATCATTTATGATCTAATGGCCCGGAACTTGTCTGTCACCCCACTTAAAACTCTCTCAAATGACCCCCTCTAACCCCCAAAGACGCTCCACACTCGTTTCTCTCGCCCTTAGCCCAACACCGTAGATGGAAATCGCCCACGGCGGTGGCACCACTCCAAACACCCCCCAACTTTTCACCATACAAACACCTCCCCCTCCTCTTTCATAATCTCCAGTTAAATTTCCCTAAAAATCTCTCCAACTCTACGATTTTTGGATCTAAATTTACAAAAAAAAAAAAAAAAACACCTAACTATGTTTCTTTCATGATTTCTTCGATATTTTCAACTCGTTTTGACCTAGAACCTACATTGATTGATTTTTCTTAATAAGAACAATTGATTAACGCTGGTTTTGGCTTATTTCGAAGCCGTCGGATTCGGTCAAATCGCCATTGACCAGCCAAATTCTTCTGAAATCCTTCTGACATTTTCGTTTGGAGATACACATGTAATTCCAGTTTTTTTTTAAGTAGTTTTTTTTTTCAGTTCTTCAAAAAATATGTTCCCCTATTAGTTTGTTTCTCTCATATATTTAGCATGTTTTAGATTGATTAGGATTTAATAACAATTAATTTTGTGTTTATTTGATTAGATTAGTAATCAATCACATGATAGTCAGGTTTGATTGTATATTTAAGGTTGTTTAATTTGTTTTAGCCCAAGCCTAGTTGTTTGCTGTGTTAATCAGAGATAAAAGAAAAGTAGAGGGTAAAATTAAGAAGTAAAAGTGATAGAAGGTTCTAGGAGGATGTAAGAAAGGATTGTGTCACGATCCAAAATTCAACTAGTCGTGATGACACCTAAACCAACCCGCTGGGTAAGCCATTTAGCAACAATCAAATTCAAAAGAGATTTACTAAGAGAAATAAAGACAATATAATTGAATTTCTATACAAATAATTTCTAAGGACTGGTAGTACAAATCATGAGCTTCGAAGATTTAGAGTTTACAAAGCTGGTATGAAATAAATGCATCATCTGTTTGAAATGTACATGAGCAGATTAAAATTCTAAAGCTACCAAGAACAAAAGGCAGTAATGACCGAGATGCAGGTACGTCTTCAATGCCAGCTCCCGCCAAACATAGCAATATCAGCATCAAAAATCGGCACGGAAGTGTAGTATGAGTACAACCGACCCCGTGTACTCAATAAGTAACGAACCTAACCTTAGGTTGAAAGTAGTGAAGAGCTAGGACAAGGGTCAGAGTCCAACACCAATAGCCAACAATAGCTCATAACAATATAATAAAAGTGGTACAAGAAATAACTCAGAGATATAATGCTCAGCTCGTTCACAGTTTCAAAAAAATAGGCATGCTTTTCAAGTGAGAATAAAAACCCAAATCTTTTACTGAAATCGCCGAAATATGAATAAATCTGAAAAAGTGTGATTTTTCCCAAAACTTTCAACAGGTAAATGTTTCATTATCACATGGCATGAGGAAGTACATATCTATGCCTACATGTCAATGTGTATGAGAAGTCATGACTGACGTAATATCGTACAACATGAGGAAAATGCATCTCTATACCTACATCTTAGGTGTGCATGTCAAATGCAATGCAGCACAGTGATAAAACCATATGCATACTATTAGAGTATCAATTCACTCGGTCCTCCCAGTCACTCAGTCCTCACAGTCACTCATTCCTCACATTCACTCAGTAATCACAGTAACTCATTCCTCACAATCACTCAGTACTCACAGTCTCTCAGTCCTCCTAATCCCTCGGCACTCGCACTCGCACTCGGCACTGTATAGTGAAGATCCAGCCCAAGTGCTATAATAAGCCAATCATGGTATGAATCAATAATACATGCTACGGCGTGCAGCCCGATCCCATCATGAATCAATAATACCTGCTGCAGCATGCAGCCTGATCCAATCAATATCACTCACAAACAGGCCTCGGCCTCACTCAATCATCAATCTCTCCGGTCTCTCGGGCTCACAATGTCATGAAAATCAGCCCAAAAATGATGTTATGATGTATCAATAAATTGCAACAGATGATATACATATGAATGAGTATGACTGAGTATGTAATTGCAATTTAAGCAAATAACTCCGCAGCAGATATGACTTATGTGGATCCCAACAGAATAAGCATATAATCTAAACATGGTTTCTAACATGGATCACTGCTCAATTACTCTAACAAGTAAAAATCTCATGGATAAAAACAATATTAGGTAACTACATAGTACCACAGAAACAACCGAGTCATAATTCACATAGTGCACACCCACACGCCCGTCAACTAGCATGTGCGTCACCTCAACACCAAACAAACATCACGTATTATTCAGGGGTTCATACCCTCAGCACCAAGTTTAGAAGTGTTACTTACCTTGAACAAGCTAAATCCACTACTGAGCAAGCCAAATGATACTCGAAAAATGCCATCCCGCGCGTACCAACCTCCGAACGGCTCGAAACTAGCCAAAAGAAACTTAAATATATCAAATAATGCTTAAGAACACAAACCCAATTGATAAAGGTCGAACCTTTAATCAAAATCTTGAAGTCAACCAAAAAGTCAAACTCGGGCCTGTGCCTCGAAACCCGACAAAACTCACAAAATCCGACAACCCATTCACTTACGAGTCTAACCATACTAGTTTCACTCAAATCCGACTCCGAATCGATGTTCAAAATTCAAAAATTTACTCTATGAAACTTTAGACAAAAACCCCCAATTTCTCTTTTGAATTCATCAATCAAATATCAAAAACTAGAATAGATTCATGAAATGAAATCAAAATCGAGTAGAGAACACTTACCGCAATCCATATGGTGAAAATCGCTTCATTACGAGCTCTGTAGCTCCAAATATGCTAAAATGGCTGAAACCCTCGAAAATAGAGTATTTATAATCACTGGACAAAAATACCTTACGTAATCGTGGGACATTCTTCGCGATCGCAAAGAACAAACTCAGCAGCCTCCAAAAATAACCTATGCGTTCACGAAACATCACATGCGAACGCAATGACTACATGCACCTACACTACGCGATCGTGACAAGACCAATGCGAGCGCAAAGAAGTAAATCTCCGGCCCCCAGCTTCTCAACTCAACTCTACGCGAACGGGGGCTAGACCATGCAAATGCGATGCTTAAGCCTCCAAAGGTACTCGAATGCAACACCACTTTCGCGAATGCGATGAAGGAAAAAGACCAACTCCTCTAATAACACTACACGATCGCGGCCAAATCTTCGCGATCGTGAAGGAGGTTTGAAACACCATAAATCAGCAGCAACCAACAGTGAGAACATGACGAAAAATGGCCCGAAATCAATCTGAAACACGCCCGACCCCTCGGGACCCCGTCTGTACATACCAACAAGTCCCATAACCTAACACAGACCTACTCGAGGCCTCAAATCACGCATAACAACATCAAAATCGCAAATCGAACCTCAAATCGAGCTTAGTGAACTTTGAATCTTGCAATTTCCAAAACTCGTGCAGAAACATATCAAATCAACCCGGAATGAACTCAAATTTTGCACATAAGTCCCAAATGACATTACTGAACTATTTCATTTCCCCGACCCACAATCCGAACCGATTTCATCAAAGTCAACTCTCGGTCAAACTTATGAACTTTCCAAACCTTCAAATTTCCAACTTTTGCCTATCAACGTCGAAACCTTCTAGAATTATCCAAATACAAGTCCGGGTATACGCCCGAGTCCAAAATCACCATCCGGACCTAACAGAACCATCAAAACTCCAATCCGAGGTCAAATACTAAAAAGTCAAACTTGGTCAACTCGTCCAACTTAAAGCTTCTTAGTTGAGAACCATTCTTCCAAATCAGTTCCGAATAACCTGAAAACTAAAACCGACGATTCACACAAGTTATAATACCTTATACAGTGCTGCTCAATACTTCAATTAGCTGAACGAAAATGTAAATGCTCAAAATGACCGGCTGGGTCGTTATATTCTCCCCCACTTAAACATACGTTCATCGAACGTGCTAAGAGTCATTCCAATGCCATTAGATCGCCGTGTATCCTTACTATGCACATACCCGGGGGTGATCCCACGTCACCCTAATCCATATAAGCCTAACGACACAACCTAACTGAAGAACCTTAATTCAACCTTAGCCCATAAACCCTGGAACCCAATTTCTAACATCCGGAATTCCTTACAAGACATGAATCTCGTACCTACACACTGTATAAGTCTAAACAAGCTGTATCAAGTCATATCCATAACCCAAGATATAATCATATGATATACCACATAACTCAGATGCTCACCGCAATAACTTTTGACCACAATAGTTGCTCAAAATACAACCGATAACGGTAACAAACCTTATATCAAGTAAAATCTCATTCGAAACCTTTGTACACTGCCGATGATGAAAGAAACACGTAGAAACTCATAACCACTCATAAAATCAACAAGTCATGGATCTCTCTCACCTAACCAAAATTATAGCCCAAATTCTAAGTTGACTCCCGATATTATCCTCCCAAACATACCGCAATCAAATCCGATAGCACCCATTCTAGGTCCAATGACCTCATCTCATCAAATACAGCCACTCTACTGACATGCCACACCAATAGAATCTCAATTCACAAATCGTGCAATCCGTGCACCAATAAGAAAAAATTCAAATGCATCCAAAATGAAAAATGACTCAAATGAGAGAATCGTCCCGCAAGCTCAACAAGTACCACCACAATGCAATGCTAAGAACCCATCACAACGTAGAACCAAAACACATGAATCTATCACACAGGATCATATCCTATCATAACCCAGCCGCAATACACGACCCATCCAAACACCGATCCATAGGAAATACCTCGAGCCCCCAATGCTCAAAATCAACAACCATAAGCAATTCGACACCATGTATACAAGTGCATAACCATAATCGTGGAGAAGCGAATAACACAATATACCATAGCCCGGAAAGACCATAACCAAGGCGCAATCAACCATTCAACACCCCAATAACCATCTCACTCGAATTTTGCTACAAGGCCCAAATAGAATCGCGTCACGTATGCATATAACCAACAAATCACGACCTCTCGTAGCATAGAAGAGTAACACATAACACATATCAGAACATGAACAAGCTCAAATCTAACCGAATGATACACCCTTCAACAATAACAGTGCTAAGTCAACAAATCTAGCCCGATGTAGAATACACATCCCCCTCGGGCCTACCAATGGGCCCCAAATCAATTCCGATCATCCCCAAATGGATAACTGACCCTCCAAAAGTCCAAAATGACCTAAGCATAACACGTACTACCATCTAGCCAACCTTGGCCACATCTTCACAGTCCGCAATCTCGAAACATCCTCTTCTGAGGACTCCCAGTCTCCAAATCCATAAAACACATGAATTACCATAGTCGATCCTAACTCCACCACTCGAATGACCAACACATCTCTCATACATAATCATCCCTACGAGAAATATTTCTATAATTCTTCCATGCCACATAGCAAAATCTGAACATCAACAGTCTATCAACCATGCGAGTACCGCAATACCAATGAAGCATTTGCAAGTCCAAAAACAGTGCACTTTCTGAAATGTTCACCCTCTCAGGCATTACCAAGTAGTTATATCATTCATTTAGTCATCTGAAACTGTCCATGTTGCCTAAGAATTCATGACTTTCCCTTCAAAACTGAACCGTGACCCTGCACATGCAAATCTCAATCCCACACAACACACTGCATCTATCATGCCATCATATGAAAAGTACGAGAGCCTCATAATCAACTCTGAGTCACAAGCAATACATACTCAATTAGCCAGGAAACTTTCATATGATCCCATCTAGTAGAAATCACAATACCCAATATGTTCCTCACACTAGTAGGAAATATCCGTCAAACTGTGGTAGAAACCATCGGGAACACTTTGAAATCCATTTTCACATAACCAAGCTATCAGCACTGAATTCCTCTAACTCAACCGAGCCACCCAGGTTGCCAAATCAAAGAGTATTGCCACGAATACCCGTAGGGCCTCACCTAATCATAAGAACCAAAAGAATCGATCATATCCATTACCGTGTTGATCCAACCAACTACCAAGTTGTCCTATTTCCTTCGAATTTTCTTCGGAATTGTCTTCAAGTTGATACTCCTCCTCGCCATACTACCACGATCCCCAACCAAAACTCACCACACGAGACCCTAGCATAAAACCACACCATCCTAAGGCTCATAAGCTGTTGTATTCCCTCTTAAGAACCTCAAAAGTACCACAACCAAGACACCCACTATGAAGAGACCTTATGTGAACCTAAAACAGTTTCCTTTACCTTGCTGATAATGATATGTAGAATCCATAGTGATTTAGAAATATCGCGAGTCTCGACACCATCCGATGCAAATCTCAGTTTCTAGCCATATACAAGTCCGGAGAATTCTCAATTGCTACATATAAATCTTGAATCCATCAGAACCTTCTCGAGAATCCTCCACTCTGCTGAAATATAAATTGCACCACCCAAGCAGACCAAACGACTTGTGCCCCATTAGCATGACAACACCAAAAGAAGCAACCCCGCCTTAACGCAACCTAGCAAATCCCTACTCCATGCGCACTGCATCTTCCATAAATAACAACTCAATCATCCAATAATTCCCATATACTCAAAAAGGGTAATACATCATGCATTCAAAAATTTCCTTGCATAAGTTGATGTGCCGGATAATTTCGGCACATTTTGATACTATTTACTTAAAGTTTAACTTGTTTTACTTGCTAATTCTCATGATACTTATATAATTTTAGTGTATTTGCAGAATAACAAGTGTCAGGATCCAGAAGAACAGAAAAGAGTTCAAAAAGTTAGCTGAAGACAAGAAGAGAAGTTGAAAGCATCGCGAGTAAAAGTATGCGGTCGCAAACTGAAAATGCGAACTGCATATTCCACAGGCAGATCGCACTTCAGGACAGAACTCTAGGCCAATCTTCATGTCGAGAATGGGGTTGCAAATGCGACCGCAAAACAGTAATGCAAACCGCGAAATAGCCAGGTGCAATCGCAAACACAAACAGAGTTTTGGTGAAAATCAGAGTGGAGAATGCGATCGCATAATCAACATGCGAACCGCAAATCAAAATGCGATGGGAGCAAAATTTTCTGGTGGAGTTTGCGACGAACGATGATGATTTGCGGTCCACATTTCTGTTCTGCGACAGAAATGCGGTCCGCATTATTTCAACAAGGGCAAATCTGACCGACATTCGCCTCGGGTTTTGGGCCTCAATAAATAGGTTTTATAGGGTTTTGTGAAGGGAGACTTGTCAGAACTTAGAGTACAAAGTACGGCAATTGACTATTTTGAATTCTTAGAAGCTTTTGGGGATCAAATACCTTCTATTTTTGTAAGATGATATCAATTACTCTTCATTGTTCTTTAATTATCAGCATGTGTAGCTAAATTCAAACGCTGAGGTTGTGAACCCTAGATGGGTAGAATGTTGTTGAGATCTTGGTATTGAACCCAATTTCGAAGGAATCTTCATATTTATTTATTTCTTGTTCTTCAACTAATCGTTAGTGGTTGCAAACATTAACGAATGCAAATTAACTCTAACTTATCTTGAAAAAGTGAGATAGAGTTTAGTAGAAATAAATAACAAAAACTCAAGGCTTTAAACCTTGTTTAACAAAATCGCTTTGGAATAAGTAGGTTTTAGTTTGGTGCTTAATTGGTTGTTCTTAAGATCGACTCTCTTGTATTCGGGAGAATCGTAGAGAGGATATATTATCCACATATTGGAAAATATTGGGTAGTAAATTAAACATCAATTGCATATCAAGAAAGGAATTCAATATTAATATCATGAACATTCTACTACATTAAGGGGGACACAACCTTGGTCTCTTACATTCATATTTTTAACATTCACACTATGAAAATAGTTTTTAGTTTTCGTTTACTTATATATTCAACACTTCTTTATTCTATTTGACGTACTTGATAGAATTACGACTTAGTCAAGTATTACATTAATTAGACAATAGTTTCACACCTATTCCTTGTGGGATTCGACCCCAACCTTGTTGGGTTACTATATTTGACATCGATCGCTTACACTATTATTAAGGTGTAATTTGAGCGAATCAAATTTTGGCGCCGTTGCCGGGGAATACGGTCTTGAAATTTCTAATTAGTGTATACTTTACTATACGTCTAATTCCACTTGATTACCCGCTGTTTGTTTTGGTTGTTGTAGACAGATAGATATGTCGGACCATGAAGATGATGTGGAGGTGGAGCAGGAAGAAAATCCTTTTGCAGATATTGAAGAATATATAGAGGATACAAACGCTATAGTACCTCTGGCTATAGGTGCTGCTACGTTCAAGGTGGAACATGGACTAATTCTGATGTTGAAAGCGGAAGGATTCTTTAGAAACTCCACTAATGACGATCCAACGCAGCACCTCAGGAATTTCTTGGGTGTTTGTGTGATGCACAAGCAAAACCATGTCTCTGACGATGCATTAAGGCTGAGATGCTTTAAGTATTCGTTAGCTGGAGATGCGAGGAAATGGCTTCAAAATCTTCCTCCGAATTCCATCCGTTGATGGCCTGAACTTGTCCGGGCATTCTTGTCAAAGTGGTTTCCACAAAGCAAGAAATCTGAGCTCAGAGACAAGATATCTTATTTAAGCAACTACCTGGTTAACAACTACATGAAGCGTGGGATCGCTTCAAGTTGTATTTGGTGAGGTCTCCAAACCATGGCTTTCCCGATTCCATCTTGCTGGAAAAATTCTACATGGGTTTGGACCCTATGAACCAATCAATAGCGAAGAATGCTGCTGCTGGATCTTTCATGGATAAAACCTTCGCTAGAGTAACTCAGATCTTGGATAAAATGGCAAAACACAATCAAGCTTGGCATTCTGAGGATACAACAGGTGGTATTACAATTGGGTCTCCTTCTATGAATAACTTGATCAAGGAAAATCAAGAACGAGACCAAGTAATTGCAGAACTTGCTACAAATGTCAATGTGTTGACAAAGCTTTTCACGAAAAACCAGAAGAAGAAAGTCAATGTGGTTGAGAATGTGCAGCCGGTGCAAGGTGATGATTATGAAGAGGCAAATTATGTTAATAATTCTCAAGGTGGGTATCAAAGACAAAACTACCAAGGTCAAGGCTCGCAGAATCAATGGAGACCAAACCCGCAAGGGCAAGGTCACCATTAATGGCGCAATGACCAAAGTGGATCTAACCAAGGAAACTGGAACAACAATAATAATGTTTCAAATCGAAGTTCCAAACCTTATGTTCCTCCAAAGGGTCAGTATTCGAATCAGGGATCCGCTAGTGAATCTAAATTAGAGAGCATGCTTGAAAGAATATTACAAAACCAAGAAAAGTCTGATAATTCCATAAAGAACATGACTGAATTGGTTGGCTCTCACACTGCGGCGATTCAAAAGCTAGAATTGCAAATGGGAGATCTTTCTCGTGAGAAATATCCACAGCAGAAGGGAACACTTCCTAGTGATACGATTGCAAATCCAAAGGGGAGTGGCAGTTGCCCAACTTCCCATATTATGGCTATCACTACCAGGAGTGGTAAGACATTGCAAGGAAGAGATGAGCAAGCAGTTGATGTGGAAGAAATTCAAAAAGGGGTTGAAGTTGAAAAACCTAATGTTGCTGAAGTAAACAAAAATCCAGAAGTTGTGCAAAACCGAGATGAGACCCAAGACGGGATAAAGGACAAGGCAGACGAAACATCAAACATTCTTCCGCCAATTCCTAGACCCCCTCCTCCTTTCCCTCAGAGACTTGCGAGAAGAGTTGACGACAGCAAGTTTGAGAAGTTCTATGACATTCTCAAGCAGTTATCGGTGAATATACCATTCTTGGAGGCTTTCCAAGAAATACCGGGGTTTGCCAAGTATCTAAAGGATCTGATCACAAAGAAGATAACCACAAAAAATGAGGTGGTGAATATGACTCACAGGGCCAGCTCTATCATTGCTACAAATCCAATCCAGAAGAAAGAGGACCCGGGAGCATTTACTATTCCGCGCACTATTGGAGTGCGCGACTTCGCTAAGGCACTGTGTGACAATAGGGCCAGCATCAATCTGATGCCACTTGCCATATGCAAACAAGCTGGACTAGGAATGCCAAGGCCGACGAGCATGAGGTTGCAGATGGCTGACCGTTCAATCAAAAGACCAGTCGGTATTGTAGATGATGTGATTGTGAAAGTTGGAAAATTTCATATTCCAGCTGATTTTGTGATCCTTGATTGTGCTGTGGACAAGGAAATCCCTATCATATTGGGGAGACCATTTTTAGCTACTGGAAGAGCACTTATGGATTCGGAGCGTAATGAAATCAAGTTCCGGGTGAACAACGAAGAAGTTACTTTCCAAGCTAGTAAGGGTATGAAATTACCAACCGAGTACGAGAACATTTCACTAATTGGTATTGTTGATGAAGTTGATGAGGCTGTTGAGATGAAGATGGAAGAGCAATGCTTAGGTGAAGCACTGGCAGCGATATTGGTGAATTTTGATGGTAATGATATGGAAGGCTTTATG
>MCJB01032644.1:76465-78415 GCA_002018475.1 Nicotiana obtusifolia | reverse complement strand
TATATATATATATATATATATATATATATATAAGTATATATCTCGAATCTAATAGAGAAATAATTGAAATACTCAAAAATGCTAGAAAACCTTTAGATGTACTTTAAATATTAGCCCATGTGTTCATACCCGAACCTTGGATTGATATGTTTAAGTAATAAAAAAATCATGTGCGCATTCACGCGTCTTGATACCTTTAAATTCAAAATAATTATGTTTTGATCATGTGTACATTCCGTACCTTAGTTTAACATTCAGTTTCAGATAAATACCTTGTGTGCATACCGCATCTAGGTCAAAACAACTAATAAAATAAAATAATCAATTAAGCGGGTAATACGTAAACCATAATCAATAAAATACAAGAAAAGCTAAGAATTGATTTAAGCCAGAAATAAGTTAATAACCTTCCCCTCGGTCAACAGAATTCCTTATTCAGTCTTCTGTTTTCATATGCCATAAATAAGGAGTCAAATCTTCCGTTTGATAAGGGATTCATATACCATTTGTCGCTTATTTACCGTTTTAATATTTATTTGAACTGTGACATAAATTGTATCCTTCTCGCACTCCTCTGAGTCTTCTGATAGTTAGTTATATTGTGTTTGCCTACCAGCATCACAAAATTTCTGTCTTGATATAAAGCCATTTAGCCTACCAGCTTATGGTGAAGGATTTAGTCACACATGTTTAGGCGGGAGAGCCGTTAGCTAGCTAGTGATGTTCTACTATTCGTGACGCTTGATACTCCTCGGCTCGGGTTGTCTATCCGGGTAAGCCAAGTCTAGATACCATCTCTTTTAGGATTTGAAAACTTAGAAGAACAAGCCACAAGCAATGAATATTGCTAGTAGACTACATTTTATTTGCATCATGTGCATTTGACTTAGAGGGACTCGGCACAGGGGTTAGGCCCGTCTGGGACAGGTACCAATTTTTTAGACCAACATGTTCATTTTTCTGTGCTATATGTAACATTATTTTCTAGGCTTTACTCAAATGCTGACCGACTTTAGGATAGATTGATTGAACAGAGGAGAGAGATTGAGAAAATTTCCTCCACGTTTTAATAAAGTTCCCAAAAAAAAAAAGTTTTGAAGGGTTCTAATGTGTAAAATCACAATTTTCAAAATATTTTTTATTTATTTGTTTTGACCGAGCTATACGGTTTTTATTCTCACCGGATGTGAGATACATAGGCAAACTTCATCGATTCCGGCCCTCAATTAACAAAAATTCAAAAATATTTTTCTTTAATTCCTTCTTCATAAGTCTTTTCTTAGAAAATTCCAACTAAAAAGAAAAAAATTTAAACCCAAAAATATTTTCTTTATAGAAGTCTTTCATTCGAAAAAAGAAAACAAATCAAATCAAAATCCAAAAAATATTTTCTACCTCTTTTAGAAGTCTTTTTCCCAAAAATTCAAAAAAAAAAAATCAAAAATCCAAAAAAAATATTTTCTTTCTTCTTTAGAAGCCTTTCTTTCGAAAATTCAAAAAAAAAAATTAAGAAAAAAAAAGAAGAAAAATTTCCTTGTTAGGAGCTTTCATGGTCTAAATTGTATAAGAGTAAGAGTTAGTTTATTTACTTTATTCCTGATCTTCCTAAACTACGTAATGATCTAATTCATGCGGCGTCATGATACGTAGGTAATCCCTATCAGATTCGATCAATGTCATTAAGAAAAATTGAGTGAAAAAAAAAAAAGAGTGACAAAAAAGAAATAGAGAAAACCAAAAGAGAAAGAAAAAGAAATCAGGATATGAAGTGAATGAATGAAAGAAAAGAGCTACAGAATGAAAAAGAGATAGCGAAAGCCGGGATGAAACACGCAGCCGTTGCAAAAACATTTAGAAACGTTTAACTGTTCAGGTGCATTGCATTCCAATGTGCGATTCTCTATCTGTTAAATGTCTCAAAACTGACAAGGGTGTTGTGTGTGCAAAATA
>MCJB01032644.1:66465-71465 GCA_002018475.1 Nicotiana obtusifolia | reverse complement strand
GAAATTATTGGAATAATTGTTAGAGACTCAAATGATGGATATGCAAGCATGATAACTTACATTTTATTCTATATCTCCATGAATCTAGGAACTTTTGCTTGCATTGTATTATTTGGTCTACGTACCGGAACTGATAACATTCGAGATTATGCAGGATTATACACAAAAGATCCTTTTTTGGCTCTCTCTTTATCCCTATGTCTCTTATCCATAGGAAGTCTTCCTCCACTAGCAGGTTTTTTCGAAAAACTCTATTTATTCTGGTGTGGATGGCAGGCAGGCCTATACTTCTTGGTTTTAATAGGACTCCTTAAAAACGTTGTTTCTATCTACTATATCTAAAAATAATAAAGTTATTAATGACTGGTCGAAACCAAGAAATAACCCCTCAAGTGCGAAATTATAAAAGATCCCCTTTAAGATCAAACAATTCCATCGAATTGAGTAAGATTGTATGTGTGATAGCCTCTACTATACCAGGAATATCAGTGAACTCGATTATTGCAATTGCTCAAGATAACCTTTTTTAGCTTCTAGGGTTTAATTCTTAGTTCAAAATCCTTCTTACTAACTGGATCAAAGAATTAGTAGATCTGTTTCGCCCAAAATGGGAATGGGCTAGGGTTATGAACTTATAATCTGATGATCAAGTCGATTCCATGATTATAAGTTCATTCCATACTGGACGAGATCGGAATAGGGTTATATACATTCTCATTATGAGAAGGAGTCATTGGGGCATATCTAAATCGATACTTATTTACATATGGATTACTACATCATTACATTCCATTTAGGATTGGGAATACACGTAATCGGACCTGCTTTTTATATATCTCTATTGAGACCCTATTAACCTCTTTGAGTGAATCAAGAATAAGTTTGATATTCCATCAATTTGATATATATATCAGGCATTGCATTCTCTGGATAATTCAAATCGAAGCAATTGGATGTCCAACTAGGGCCTATATGACATGATCGAGCAATAAATCCACTTTTGTCATATATTTCATACATCACACTAGATAGATATCATATTCATGGAATACGATTCACTTTCAAGATGCCTTGATGGTGAAATGGTAGACACGGGAGACTCAAAATCTCATGCTAAATAGCGTGGAGGTTCGAGTCCTCTTCAAGGCATTATATTGAGAATGCTCATTGAATGAGAATTCTCAATAACAGAGCTTGAATCAAATCGGTAATCATATACCGATTCGATCCAAGCTTTTGGAATTGGAATAAATTCGGCAGCGGATCGCGAAATCTTGGTGATCTTCTCTATCTAATGAATGGGGAGTCCGCTTTAAAATCGTCTGCTCTGCACCGACCCCCGATTATATGCTTCAACAGAAATCACACAAGGGTAGATTAGGAACCTCTGGTAAAATGCCCTCCCGTAACACAACAGATAAAGTACATTACATAGTCCAGGGATTGGCGACTTACCCATAGTCCAGGGATTGGCGACCTACCCATTCAGTGACTTTGGCACTGGACGTTCCCAAAATGGGGGCTATCGGGTAAATTCAATATAATAGACGCTTGTTGGCATTCCAACCTTCCTTCTCCTTTTAGGGCCTATCCGAAAGAGACTCCAGTACTTCTTGGTCGTGAATATCTGAGCTGGTTGTTTGCTGTACAAGAATTCTCGTTTAGGCAGTTCATACCATCCATACATAGTGTTTTGATCTAAGATTTCAATTCTTCCGTGTTTAAGCAGTAACATATTCTTCCATGGAGCTAAGGTCCAAAATAGGGAAGAAACAAGCATTTCCACGACTCTACCACCCAGTCAATTCTATTTCACTTAATCCCTCTTTCATGGCCACATATCTTTCCGGCTAAGGAATGGAAAATCTTTCTCCTGTTACATGAATCCATTCATTTCATCCGGGAAAAGCCATCTTTTTCTCAACAATGCTATCGTTCCGTTAGATAGGAACATATTTGATAAATACTGAAAACTCTCGGATAGAGTATTAAAACGGAAAGATCCATTAGATAATGAACTGTTCGTTCTAAGACATTTCTGACAATTAATCAACAATTCGAAATGCTTTTCTTGTGTATTCTTGATAAACTAGCGTTTATATATAGATGTAGGAGGACCTGTTTGGGAAGTAAGAAGCCCCTTTGACATCTCTTCATCTGCAAATAATTTTCAATGTGAAAACACAGAGCCAAGGGGCTGATCTTTGAATAGGAAAAAGAGTGGATCTGCAGGGTCCCGAATGAATTGGCTTATTCGAAAAAGGCCTTGTTCTTTGGAAGATCTATCTCGTGTCTGGTACTGCATGGTTCCACTCTGGAAGAACTCCGAATCATTCTCTTGAAGCTCATCATCTTCATCACAAATGATTCGCTTGCCCCAAAATGACCTGGACCAATAGGGAAATCCCAATTCATTGGGCCTTTCGATACAATAAAATAGAAAGCCCCAAGGGCGCCATATTCTAGGAGCCCAAACTATGTGATTGAATAAATCCTCCTGCGGGTCAAGGGCTCCTTCTCCCTTCCCTTCTTCAAACTTCGATTCATATTTTTCATAGAGAAATCTCTGATCAAGGATAGAACAAGAACCGTTTTGCATCATATATAAGGGATTCCTCGGTTCAGGCCAAAGAAGCAATGTCACTTGATCATTATCAAACTGACTGCAATCTTTTTCTGTCCATGAAGATCCCACCAGAGCGCCTTCTACTTCTAATAGGCCATGAACTAGATTAGAATATTTCTCAACGTGTCCATAAGAAGTGATGCCATTTTTTTCATCGGGTCCAGATAAAGAACAAAGATCTTGAGCGACCGATCCGGCAGAACAACTCAAAAAATAAAGAAGTATCGTTAATCTCTTCATGCTTGTTCCAAGCTCGAAGTACCATTTGTACGAATAAGAATTCCCTTCGTTACATGATTTCTTCTTCATACATATAGATATAGGATCTATAGGGCAATTACTTAGAAGTACATTTTGTGCTACAACCCTTCCTATCTGATAGAAAAGGATCCCATGATCTTGAACCGATCTTACCTGGGATCGAAAATCCCAAGTTTGTCTATGAAGAGCGGATGTAATTGTATTGGCATTTATTAATGATTTCTTCTGTGTAGTACTAATCGCTAGGACTGTCACGACCTGACTAGAGAGCCGCGACTGGCACCGACCCTACTCAACGGGCATCAGCGTACCCTTCATCTAGCTTTCCTTATTATCCATAAGGCTTGTCATACACATACAATCTCGAACAATAATCATAATGAACTGAAATATCATATCATGATATAAACATACTTATATACATAATATGGCCAACAAGGCTGCAATGCAAAACCATACAACAAAATACATACGTTTGCCGACAAGGCAATTCAACTGTACATAACCCAAACCATTGTCTATTGTCTATAAATAACCCAACACTTGTCTATGAGCCTCTACAAGAACATACATGATGCAACCTGTGTCGGAACAGGGCCCCGACATGCCCATAATGCCTATAACCAAAATGCATACCAAGACTATGGCAAGTCCGAAGGAGGGATCTCGCCAATATCTGCTGAACTGGATAGCCTACTGCGGTGGGGGAGCCTCGTCTATATGTCTGCCTGGACCTGTAACACGACATGCAGCGTCCAAAAATAAAGGACGTCAGTACGGATAATGTAATGAGTATGTAAGACTGGAAACATAATGTAAGAACAATAATAAGCATCAGGATAAGAAACGTACAACCTGTACCATCTGAATGCCTCTGAGGGCGACTAACCATGTCATGCCTGACGTGCACATGCATTTACATATATATATATATACACACACACATTCTTTTAAAATCATCATATACATATATACGCCTCTGTGGGCCTCCTCATCCTCATATACATACGCCTCTGTGGGCCTCCTCATCATCATACCCAACTGATCAGTGGTTGCACAATAGGTGCCTGCCCGGCCGACTATAGCACGGCGCGATAAAGTAAAATAGTTGTCGTCTATAGCGCGACTAAGAAGAGTAAAACATATATTTGCACAATAGGTGCCTGCCCGGCCGACTATAGCACGGCGCGGTAAAGTAAAATAGGTAATGCATGCTGGACTCATATGGATCATACTATCATGGTGACGTAAGGTCGAAGAAATAATAACATATTAATCACTCCCATAAGAGGGGAAACAATATAAGCACTCCTATCTTCTAAGAGTAGAGTATCTTTTGGGGCTTGTTCATTGTATCGTGTATAAACGGAGTCTTGCAAAAGAAAAAAAGGGATGGTCTTACATACCTGGTATTTACTGCACCAGTTCTCAAGCTAGCAACTGTTACAATTCTTTATTCCTTAGTCTACAATTAAAGAACAATTCAATTGTTACTCTCTAAGTATTATAGCTATTATTAACCACAACCTCAATTCTATATGGTGTTCCTCCACACCCTTCTTCCTTCAAACTTCACAAAAATAGTAATAGCACATGCATCTTAACAACAACCCAAAACAATCATAACCCAGTTCATTACCACTAGTTAACTTGAACTCATGGCTTCCAATCACCATCCTATGAGTTCTTACATGCATAGAATGGAATACCGTGAATTCCCAAGAGAAAGAATGCATGAAGAGAGTAGTAACTTACCTTGCATGTTGGATATCTCAGCCCTCTTCCTTAGTCCTTCAACTTCTAGGTCTTACTCTCATTTAGGGCTTGAAAGGAGGAAAATCAGCTAGGGCTCTTCTCCAATTCTTCAATTTCTAGATTCTTTCTCCAATTTAGAACTTGGAAGGAGAAGAATGTAAAGGCTTGCCTTTGGCAAATCCCACATTGGTATAGGCAAATCCCACATCGGTTGGAGAGGAGAACGAAGAGTGCCTTATAAGGTCTTGGATACCTCTCCCTTGTAGACGCGTTTTAAAACCGTGAGGGGCGAAGGCTCCAAAGCGGACAATTTCTACAAGCGGTGGCCTGGGCTGTTACAGTTGGTATCAGAGCCGGT